>CAUYPK010095712.1:0-18164 GCA_963574355.1 Loris lydekkerianus | reverse complement strand
GCAACAAAAAAATAGCCGGGCGCCTGTAGTCCCAGCTACTTGGGAGGCTGAGGCAAGAGAATCACTTAAGCCCAGGAGCTGGAGGTTGCTGTGAGCTGTGTGATGCCACAGCACTCTACCAAAGGGCCATAAAGTGAGACTTTGTCTCAAAAAAAAAAGGGGGGGGGGGGAAGTAAAGTAAGACAGGGATAGTCAGGGGCTCATCCTCAACCTTTGCAAGGGTTAGCATGGAAATTATCATGCCTTTCCACAAGTTACCTTTTGCTACCCTTATCAGAAACATAGGCTGAAGATCTGTTTCATTTGAGAGAAAATTTCTTGTTCTTTCTTTGTGATTTATTTTCTCCTTCCATCAGTCTCCCCTGGCTTTTTCAAAGTGATAACCTTTTTAGCACTCTTAGAGCAGAAGCACTTTGTTTTATTTTGTTCAAGTTTCCATTGGTTCAGTTTTTCATAACCATAGTTGTCTGTTACTTGTTTTCTAAGGGACTAACAATTTTCAAAAAATTCTAAAAATGATATTGTCTTAACTTTCCTTACATTGTCATACATATTTTTATATTTGCTTTGAGAGGGATAAATATCTGAATATTAAAATAAACCTCAGCATTTTTCTAAAAGGCCTTTTTTTTTTAATTTGTTTTTGTTTCTGGACCAGGCTAGAGAGTGCCTTGGTGTCATAGCTCACATCAGCCTGCAACTCCTGGCTCAAGTGAGTCCTCCTGCCTCAGCCTCTTGAGTAGTTGGAATGATGGGTGCCCAGTACAATACCTGGCTAATTTTTCTATGTTTAGTAGAGATGCTGTTGTTCAGGCTGGTCTTGAACTCCTGAGCTCAAGTGATTCACCAGCCTCAGCCTCTCAGAGTGATAGGATTATAGGCATGAGCCACTGTGTGTGGCCTAAAGTCTTAATTTTATTGAAGAAAAATTTCTATGGTATATGGCATGTGCATATCCTACTTGTTAGCTTTCATTATAGATCCCATAGAGTACAAAATATTGCAACATATATAGAAGGCATTATATACTTACTATTGTAATTGTAGTGAAAGTACTGTTTGAAAAAATAATGATTGTTTTCTTTTATAGCCATGTCTGGTGAGAACAGAGAAAATACACTGTTTTATTCTGAAATTCCCAAAACCATCAACAGAGCAGCAGTCTTAATGCTCTCTTGGAAGCCTCTTCTGGATCTTTTTCAGGTAGAATTGTTATTCCTGTGCTTTGGTGTGTTTTCAGATCGTTTATTTAGAAGTAGAAATTTGAATGGTATTTTATATTTGGAGTAAATATGAAACAAAAGGAATTAAAGACATTTTTATGTTTTTTTGCAATATGTGAACCTTAAATTATATTTAATTTCCCATATCTAAAACTAAGGAATATAACAATTCTATTTTTAATTGCTTTTTCCCAGTTTAACTGCCTTTTCTTTGCAAAAATTTTCTAGTTACATGCATTCTCAGTTTTGTGGAGGGGTTGTTCACATAAAAGAACTAATATATACAGGGTGTCCATAAAGTTTGTGTACAATTTACTATGTTAAACTATCTTAATTTGCCCATGAACTTTATGTCCACCTGTATTTTTAGAAAGGCTTTTTGTTTGTTTCTTTATAATGTCCCAGAGACATTATAGCTCACAGCAACCTCAAACTCTTAGGCTGAAGAGATCCTCTTGCCTCAGCCTCCTGAGTAGCTGGGACTACAGACACCTGCCCAATGCCCTGCTAGTTTTTCTATTTGTAGTAGAGATGAGTTCTTGCTCTTGCTCTTGTTCAAGCTGGTTTCAAACTCCTGAGCTCAGGCCATTCACCTGCCGTGGCCTCCTAGATTGCTAGGATTACAAGTGTGAGCCACAGGCCCAGCCTCAGAAACGTTTTTATTTAAAACGTTTAATTGGCAATTTGGAGGCTTAGTCATAGCACTAACTTAAATGAAGGAACTAAGTTCAGTTTTTGCTTCTAAATAGTATAATTTAATTTATATAATATTAAGATGTAGGGTTTTTTTCCTCTGCGATATTTTATCTTTAGACAAAATAATCATACCAAAGACAAGGTGATAGTTTGGGTACAATTTTTTGTCTTTTTAGTTCTCATTGATTATTTTTACACTGAGTGTTTTTTTTTACTGTGTAGCATGTGTGGGCTAAAGTGAACTAAAATGTGTGTAATAGGAATTCTAAAAATATAACTTTCAAGCCAGGCATGGTGGCTCGCACGTATAATCCTAGTACTCTGGGAAGCCGAGACAGGTGGATTGGGATTGCCTGAGCTCACAGGTTTGAGACCAGCCTGAGCCAGAGTGAGCATCTCTAAAAATAGCCGTGCATTGTGATGGGCACCTATAGTTGCAGCTACTTCAGGAGGCTGAGGCAAGGGGATCACATGAGTCCAAGAGTTTGAGCTTGCTATGAGCTATGAAGCCATGGCACTCTACCAAGGGTGACAAAGTAAGACTCTGTCTCAAAAACAAAAAAAAATATGTATATGTATATATATTTATACTCATATATAACTGTCATGAAAAGTAATATTTTGATTGTTAACTATCTTATGATGTTATCCTTTTACATAGGCGTGTAACTTTTCTTTAAAACAAAAAAGTCTTTATTCTAAGAGCAGTTAAATAAACTGAAATGATGGTAATTTTCTCATAAAAAAAGTTTACAAATTAAACTCTGGTGCCTATAGTCCCAGCTACTCAGGAGGCTGAGGCAAGAGGATCACTTCAGCCCAAGAGTTTGAGGTTGCTGTGAGCTGTAATGCCAAGGCACTCTACCTGGGGCAACAGAGTGACTCTGTCTCCAAAACAAAACAAAGAAATTAGTCACTAATTACAAATTAATTAGTCACTTTCTAAAACTTTTATTATGCAAATTTTCCTTTCTTTTCTTTTTTGTAGAGACAGAGTCTCACTTTATCACCCTTGGTAGAGTGCCGAGAGGCACACAGCTCTCAGCAACCTCCAACTCCTGGGCTTAGGTGATTCTCTTGCCTCAGCCTCCCGAGTAGGTGGGACTACAGGCACACTATTTTTTTGTTGCAGTTCAGCTCGGGGCGGGTTTGAGCCCACCACCTTCAGTATATGGGACCCGTGCCCTACTCAATGAGCCATAGGTGCTGCCCTCTTTTTTTTTTTTTAATTTTTCTTTGTTTTCTTTCTTTCTTTCTTTTATTTATGTATGTATGTATTTATTTATTTTTGAGACAGAGTGTTACTATGTTGTCCTCAGTAGAGTACTCTGACATCATAACTCACAGCAACCTCAAACTCCCGGGCTCTAGTGATTCTCTGGTCTCAGCCTCCTAAGTAGCTGGGACTACAGTCACCTGCCACAATGCCCGGCTATTTTTAGAGATGGGATCTCCGTCTTGCTCAGGCTGGTCTCAAACTCCTGAGCTCAATCAATCCGCCCATCTTAGCCTCCCAAAGTGGTTGGATTACAGGTGTGAGCCACTATGCCTGGCTATGGAAATTTTCAAAACAGACAAAAATAGAATAATATGTGTACCATTTTCAACAGTTATTAAATCTTTACCATCAGTGTTTCATTGTAGCCCTACCAACTCCCTCTTGCAACCCTCACTGCTACTGTATGTGATATATATTATATATGCAGACAATATTCTGTGGAGAAAGAAAATAGAAAGAAAATATAAGTTCAAGGAGAAAGAGAAGAAAGTAAAAATTTTCAACTGTTCAGGCTTGGGAGCTCATGCCTATAATCCTGGCACTCTGGGAAGCCAAAGCAGAAGGATCGCTTGAGGTTATGAGTTTGAGACCAGCCTGAAGGAGAGACCCTGTCTTTACCAACAATAGAAAAAAAAAAAGCCAGATATCTTGGGAGTCCACCTATAATCCCAGCTACTCAGGAGTCTGAGGCAGGAGGACCACTTGAGCCCAGGAATTAGGGGTTGCAGTGAGCTATAATGACGCCACTGTACTCTACCCCCAGGGTGACAGAGTGAGACTCTGTTTCAAGAAAAAAGATTAGAAAACCAAAAAGCTTAAAGGGAAATGTAGACTCATTTATGTTGGAGAGTCTAGGATTTCAGTGCTAAAAGCAAAAGGGAAGTTTTCAAAAGACTAGAATGTGCAACTTTTCCTTTTGCATTAGGCAACCCTGGACTATGGAATGTATTCCCGAGAAGAAGAACTATTGAGAGAAAGAAAACGCATTGGAACAGTTGGAATTGCTTCTTATGATTATCACCAAGGAAGTGGGACATTTCTGTTTCAAGCTGGTAGTGGGATTTATCATGTAAAAGATGGAGGGCCACAAGGATTTACAGTAAGTTGGAGTTACTACTGGTTCAGTCTGTTTTAATGTCCAAAAGGTTATTTTTACCCAATCAGAAAAGTCATAAACAAATCAGAAACTTCAGTTTATCTACCAGCTAAGAAATTAATAGCAATGAAAACACGAAATATGGATATTGATCTCCAGTTTTAAAGGTTATTTTTTCTAGCAACATTAAGAGACAATTTTTTAAATACTAAAAATACTTGGCACATGGGAAGATAAAGGGCATCAATTTCTATTTTCTGTGTAAACACCAAGTGGGATTTTGAAAGATGATGTTATCACAAGAAAATTCATTTTGGGGTTTCCTGAAAGCTGATTCATCTTAGTTAATGATTGTATATGTTTAGTTTTAAGTTTTAGACAGTTCATTATGAGCTATTAGAACTATTCTTTCTTTTTTGAGACAGAGTCTCACTCTGTCACCCTGAGTAAGTACCGTCATAGCCCACAGCAACTTCAACTCTTGGGCTCAGGTGATCCTCTTTTCTCAGCCTCCCAAGTAGCTGGGACTATACGTGTGCATCACCATGCCTGGCTAATTTTTCTGTTTTTAGTAGTGACAGGGGTCTTGCTCTTGCTCAGGATGGTCTTGAACTCCTGAACTCAAGCTCAAACATTCCACCTGCCTTGGCCTCCCAGAATGTTAGGATTATAGGTGTGAGCCCCTGCACCAAGCCTGAAACGATTCTTTTTTTTAGAGACAGAGTCTCACTTTATCGCCCTTGGTACAGTGCCGTGGTGTCACAGCTCACAGCAGCCTCCCAACTCCTGGGCTTAGGTGATTCCTCAGCCTCCCAAGTAGCTGGGACTGCAGGCACCTGCCAGAATGCCCAGCTATATTTTTTGTTGCAGTTTGGCTGGGGCCAGGTTTGAACCCGCCACCCTGAGTATATGGGGCTGGCGCCCTGCCCACTGAGCCACAGGTGCCGCCCCCTGAAACTATTCTTTTGATAAAATTGCGATGATCCTTGCTTTCGTTATATTGTAATGAATGAGCTATTTTATATTGGTAAAGTTAATTTTAAAATAGTTAATAAAATAATTAATAATTTTCCTGTTAAATAGGTTAAGGCAACAACATTTATGAAGTGCTATTTTATTTTATTTTTTTTTTAAATTGAGACAGAGTCTCACTTTGTCACCTTCCATAGAGCGCTGTGGCGTCACAGCTCACAACTCACAGCAACCTCAAACTCTTGGGCATAAGCAGTTATCTTGCTTGAGCCTCCTAAGTAGCTGGGACCATAGGTGCCTGCCACAATGCCTGGTTATTTTTGTTGTTGTTGTTGCAGTTGTCATTGTTGTTTAGCAGGCCCAGACTGGGCTCGAACCCAGCAGTCTCAGTGTATGTGGCTGGCATCCTATTCACTGAGCCACAGGCGCTGAGCTGAAGTACCGTTTTGTCTTTATTTCCTCTCATATTACCCTTAGCTTTTTCATTCAGATTAAATAAATGAGTCCCTTATAATTTCAGGCAGTTGAAAGTATATTTTTGGCAGTTATCATACTTGACATTATACTATTGTTCATCTTATGGGAAGGATACTGGCAAACAAATATATATATGTCAGCCTGATACTTACTTAAAATGTTGTTTTCTAGCAACAACCTTTACGGCCCAATTTAGTGGAAACTAGTTGTCCCAACATACGAATGGATCCAAAATTATGCCCTGCTGATCCAGACTGGATTGCTTTTATACACAGCAATGATATTTGGATATCCAATATTGTAACCAGAGAAGAAAGGAGGCTTACTTATGTGCATAATGGTAAGGTATAGTTGTTCACATCTACTTTTCTGAAAAGTGTTTTTAAATTTGAATTTGCTTTGGCTTACATTTTGAAATTTAAACATGTTTAGTCATCTTCATATTTGAAATTCAGGTCTTTAAAAAAATAGAAAAATACAGACAATAATTAATATGTACAAACATACTACCTGTATAATGCTTCCTTTTGAGATTGGGGGTGGGGTGTCTCACTATGTTCGAGCTGGATTCAAACTCTTGTGCCCAAGCAGTCCTCCCACCTCAGCCTCCCAAGTAGCTGAGACAATAGGCACTCCTCACTGTACCTAGCTAATAGTACTCACTAGTTTTAATGTTCATTTTTAAACAGCACAACAATAGTATCTCTGACATGATTGTTCTTTCAGCCTAATAAGACTGCCAGAATTTTCCCAAAACTCTTCTCATTTTTGAAAACTTTTCGTTTAAAAAAATTAGTCTTTGTTAGGGATACAAATAGAAAAAACAATTACACTCTATAAGAAACTATCTGAAAATTTGTCTTTCCATTTGGGAGTGCCTGCTTAGTTACTATTATCATAACAGGAAAAACAGAACTTTGTAGAACTATGTGTATTATGAAAATATTTAATTACGTTTTATTGAAGTGGCTATAATAATACTGAACACTGCTCAAAGCCCAGAAAAGATGTGAGTGGTTTCCTCTAAAGATTTTGTAAATGAAAGATGGGAAATAGTGTGTTGCTTTTTCTCTGAGCCTATGAAACAGAGCTAAAGATTAAGCTACATAATGAAGGCTGGTAACTCTGAAAATTGATTTGTGCAACTTTTGCTCAATCTAATGTTCACAAAGCTGATTTGCTGGTCATCTTCCTTAGTTATCATCCCCTCATTATCATCAATCATTAGTTATAAACATCCTTTGAGAGACATTATAACAGGTAAGTTATAGCTAGGAAAACAAGATAGATTCTGTTCTTAAATTGTTTTTCATCATGATAGGAAATACTATATTGAAAAAGTAAAAATTAGGCTAGGCACAGTGGCTCATGCCTGTAATCCCAGCACTTGGGAGGCCAAGGCAGGTGGAATGCCTGAGGTCACAGGTTTGAGACCAGCCTGAGCCAGAGTGAGACCTCGTCTCTAAAAATGGCCTGGCATTGTAGTAGGCGCCTGTAGTCCCAGATACTTGGTAATTTGAGGCAAGAGAATTGCTTAAGCCCAGGAGTTTGAGGTTGCTGTGAGAGGGTAACAAAGTGAGACTCTGTCTCAAAAAAAAGTGAAAAATAACCACAGTCAAATAAGTGAAAGAAACTACTATAAACATTTTGATCACAGTATACTATAGTGGATCAGGAAACTTTGATATCTGTAGTTAAATTCAAGTTGAATTATTTAATTTATTTTTTTAAGCTGTATTATTTTATTAAACAATAGTGTATTCATAGCAAACATGTTTTCATCATGACCATAATAAGCATTGTGGAAGCCTTTACACAACAGAAAGAACACTGAATTAGGAGTTAAGAAATAAGTTCTGGTGGGCATAGTGGCTCTTGGCTGTAGTCTCAGCTTTTTGGGAGGCTAAGGGGGGAGGATCACTTGACACCCATAGTTCATGCCTGGGCTACATAGCAAGACCCCTTCTGTTTAAAAAAAAAGAAAAGGAAGGAATCTGTTCTAACTTGTCAATCAGTTAACCACAACTCATTAAATTCTGGTGTGCCTGGCAGCGTGTCAGATATGAAAGATACTGAATTGAATGAGATATAGTCTTGACCCTCAAGGAAACTACATAAACAAATAACTGTAAAACAGAATGAGAAGAGACAAATAGGACAATGAAGGACATTGGTGAGAGAAGGCTTCCAAGAAAAGATAACACCTAAACTGATCCTAAATAATTTCTGTAAGCCAGTACACTCTGGACAAGGGGACTATGTTGAGAAGGGTCTGGATCCAAAAGACAACATGGTGTATGTGAGAATTAGAAAGTGGTGTGCTAATCTTAAAGCCTTACAGTACGAGTCAAGAAGTAGCAAACATCTGGGGCAAGATAAGATAAACCAGGACACGGGCAGGCGTATCTCATGTAAATGAATATGGACTTTATCATGATACAGGGATCCATTGAAAAGATTTCAGCAGTTGAGTGGTATGGTCATAATTATATTGTAGATAAATTGTTCTGGATACTTTATGGAAGTTATATTTCAGAAGCACGAGGCTAGAGAGAGGGAACTAAAGATTAACTGTTAGAATTTTCCAAGTTATGTGGCCTAAAACTAGAGTATGGGATAGAGAAAAAGGCATGGAGTAGGGAAAAATCTCAAGTAAAAAGTTCAAGTTTGGCCCATAATCTTAGCACCCATAATCTTAGCGTTCTGGAAGGCCAGGGTCAGAGGATCACTGAAGGTCAGGAGTTCAAGACTGGCCTGAACAAGAGCAAGACCCCTTCTCAGCAAAAAATAGAGAAATTAGCTGGTTAGCTGGGCGAGGTGTCTCATGCATATCATCCTAGCACTCTGGGAGGCCAAGGCAGGAGGATCTCTTGCGCTCAGAAATTTGAGATCAGGCTAAGCAAGAATAAGACCCTGTCTCTATGCTCAGCTCCTGTATCTCAGTGGCTAGGGTGCCAGCCACATACACCTGAGGTGGCAGGTTTGAACCTAGCCCAGGCCTGCCAAACAACAATAACAACTACAACCAAAAAATAGCCAGGCATTGTGGTGGGCGCCTGTAGTCCCAGCTACTTAGGGGGCTAAGGCAAGAGTTTTTGAGGTTGCTGTGAGCTGTGACGCCATGGCAGTCTACCAAGGGTGACATAGTGAGACTGTCTAAAAAAAAAAAGGACCCTGTCTCTACTAGAATTAGAAACAATCAGCCAGGTGTGGTGATGATGGCTGCCTGTAGTCCCAGCTACTTATGAGGCTAAGGCAGAAAGGATCTTTTGAGTCTAGATGTTTGATGTTGCAGTGAGTTATGATGATGTTACTGCACCCTAGCCAGGGTGACAGAAGAAGAGCTTGTCTCAAAAAAAAAAATGCAGAATTGGTGTTCAGTGGATCTCCCTTCGAAGTGAGGAGATCAGAACAGATACTAATGGCAATAGAAAGATTAAGTTGGTAGTTAGTAAATCTGTTTGGAAATGGTAGCTTCATGCTTTCAACGAACATTAGACTCTTAATATTTATCAGTTATTGAACTCAAGGCTTCGACTGCAAAGCTCTGACATAACTGTCACAGTTAACGTATTTTTTTAAGTATTGTTTTCTTTTGTAAAACTATTTTCTGCACAGGATTTGCAAAGATTGGCAGAATTTAAAATTGAAAGCAGCGGAACTCTATAGGATGATATAATAGTAATTTTTTTGTTTTGTTATGTCGCCTTTGGTAGAGTGCTGTGGCGTCACAACTCACAGCAACCTCAAACTCTTGGGCTTAAGCAAGTCTCTTGCCTCAGCCTCCCACGTAGCTGGGACTACAGGCACTTGCCACAATGCCTGGCTATTTTTTTGTTGTTGTTGTTGTTAATCATTGTTGTTTTAGCAGGCCTAGGTGGGGTTCAAACCCACCAGCCCTAGTGCATGGGGCCAGCACCCTAACCACTGAGCTATGAGCACCAAGCCTATAATAGTGTTTTTACTGTGTTTTTTGCCATGCACATAGGTATGTGATACATTTTCAGGATTAGTGTGGTGCTTGAGAATACAGTTAAATTACACTTGAATATTTATAGCAGCTCAATTCATAATTGTAAAGATGTGGAAACAACACAAGTTTCCATCAACCCATGAATGGATAAACTGTGATATGTGTATGCCATGGAATACTATTCAGCCATAAAGAAAGATGGAAACTGTACATCTTTTATATTTACCTGGAAGGATTTGGAGAACATATTCCTAAGTAAAGTATCACAAGAATGGAAAAACAAGCATCCGGTGTAAATATATATGTATATGTATATTTTTGAGACAGGGTTTCACTTTGTCACTTTCAGTAGAGTGCTGTTACATCATAGCTCACAGCAACTTCAAACTCTTGAGCTCATGCAATTCTCTTGCCTCAGCCACCTGTGTGGCTGGCACTACAGACACCTACCACAGTGCCTGGCTAGTTTTAGAGACTGGATCTCTTGCTCAGGCTGGTCTCAAACCCGTAAGCTCAGGGCAATCCACCTGCCTCAGCCTCCCAGAGTGCTACGATTATAGACGTGGACCACCTTGCCTGGGACAGTGTAAATATTAGTATTAAAGTAGACGAACAACTTAATGTCCATACAAGAGAAGAACACTTAAATTCAAGAAGGGGCTACAGGGATTGGTAAGCTCTCACCTAGCGGGTACAATGTAGGGGTAGGTAGCACACCTCCTGGGTGAAGGGCTCAACTGCAACTTGAACATTACCTAACAGAGGTAAACAATGTAACCTAATGGTATGTACCCTTATATTAATCTGAAAATTTAAAGAAGGAATATGGAGCGGCACCTGTGACTCAAGGAGTAGGGTGCTGGCCCCATATACCAGAGGTGGCGGGTTCAAACCTGGCCCCAGCCAAAAACTGCAACAATAACAACAAAACAAAACAAACAAAGGAATATGGATAGAGAATATAGAATATTATATAATTAGTCTAGTGGATTTGAGTCCCAGATGTACTGTTAATTAACTTCATAACCTTGAGCACGTTATTTAACAAATCTTAGTTTCTACATCTGTAAAAATGTTAACTAATAGCATATCAAGATGAATTTGATGTAAGGCTTTAATAAGTCAGTATTACAAAGTATTTAGGACACTGCCTGAAATACAGGAAGTGCTATGTGCTTGTTTAATCAGAAAAATAGGTAGGGAGTGAGCATCATCAACATATTCCACTTTGTTACAGTAGGGTTCTAAGAGAAAGTCCACTTTAGATGGGTTTTGTCAATCCCCATGTGCATGTTTTTCTTCTTTGCCTAGTATGATAGAGGAATTTAAAGTAATAAAATCCAAACTTTTGCTTTCAGTGACTTATTGGGAAAACAAGATGATAGCATTTATTTAATAAATAATTTAATTGACATCTGTAATAAATGAAGAGCATATACAAATGAGTGGTACCTACCTCATATCTGAAGGAGAACAAAATATAAAATAGTATAGGGCATTTAATTAGGGGATAGTTGATAGGTCCAAGAAAACTGAGCTTGGCTCTATTGTTAACTCCAAAATTCAAAACACTGAAAAAATGAGTTTAGTTTTCATTTGTTTGGTGCTAAAGTTAATTTGGCAGTAAAACTTGACCTGCACTGACCTGAGGATATTTATAATCTTAATCCTACTTAGAGTGCCTATTCATAAGTGTGCTACAGGAATATTGGTATATTTGATTACAGGGTATTTGGTTACCCTGCTGGAATTGTTATATAATATTAAATTTTTGGGTAAGGGATCATCAGTTCATATTGTTGCATTTCCATGTCATCCATGTCAAACAGCATAGAAAATAAAGATAAGCAAAAATAATAAATTAAAATTTGCCTATAAAATTAAAATTATAGCTCGGTGCAGAGGCTCACTCCTGTATGTAATCTTAGCACTTTGGGAGGCCAAGTCAGGTGAATTGCTTGAACTTAGGAGTTCAAGATCAATCTGTTCAAGAGCAAGACCCCATCTCTACTAAAAATTGAAAAAACTAGCTGATCATGGTAGCACATGTCTGTAGTCCCAGCTACTCAGGAGGCTGAGGCAGGAGGATCATTTGAGCCCACAAGTTTGAGGTTGCTGTAAGCTATGAAGTCACAGCGCTCTAGTCTGGGGCAACAGAATGAGATTCTGCCTCAAAAAAAATAAGTAAATAAATAAAAATAAAATGATTTTAATCTAGCGTGTTTGAAACGTGAGACTTATCAAATGACCTCTATTTAAGGCGAAAGGCAGGAAGATCACTTGAGGCCAGGAATTTTAGACCCGCCTGAGCAACATAGTAAGACCCTGCTTTTATAAGAAATTAAAAAGAAAAATTAGCCAGGTGTAGTGGTCAATGCTTATAGTCCTAGTTACTTAAGAGGCTAAAGCAAGAGGATATTTTGATCCCTGAAGTTTGAGGTTATAGTGAGCTATGATTGTCATTGCACTCTAGCCTGGGCAACAAAGGAAGACACTATCTTTGAAAAAAAAAATTTTTTTTTAATTGCTAAAAGAAATGTAGTATATAGTGGAATACTTACTCAGCACTTAAGAGGAATAAACCTGACACATATAATTACAACATTGGTGAATTTCAAGAAGCAGCCGATCATAAAGTACCTACTGTATGATTCATTTACATGAAATACTACAATATGTAGAATTAATCTGTGGTGATGAAATTCCGATCAGTGATTGTTTCTGAGGCAGGAATGGGCATTGACTGGGAAGGAGAATGAGAAAACATTCTTAGGCATTAGAATTTTGTGTGTCTTGATAGAGTCTGGTCATACAAGAATATGTGTTTTTCAAAAATAGTACATTTAAGATTTGTAAATTATAAAGCACAAATAGCTTTATAATTTTACTAGTTGGAGATAACTATATTTTGGTCTGTATCTCAGAACTTTTTTTTTTTTTGAGACAGGATCTTATTTACTAACCTGCGGTAGAGTGCTGTGACGCCACAGCAACCTCCAAATCCTTGGGCTTAGGCGATTCTCTTGCCTCAGATATCTCAAACTTTTTTACAAATATTTTTGTATAACATTTTTATAAATGGGATCATACTGTACATACTATATAGTAATGTGTTTTCTTTTACTCAAGTATATTGTAAACATTTCCCCATGATATGCAATCTTATGTAACTAAAGCTTTGTGATTTTTTTTTTAATTTTTATTTATTTATTTATTTTTAGAGACAGAGTCTCACTTTGTCGTCCTTGGTAGAGTGCCATGGCACAGCAACTTCCACCTCTTGGGCTTAAGTGATTCTCTTGCCTCAGCCTCCCGAATAGCTAGGACTACAGGTGCCTGCCACAATGCCTGTTTTTTTGTTGCAGTTTGGCGGGAGCGGGGTTCAAACCTGCCACCCTCGTTATATGGGGCCAGCACCCTACTCACAGCCACAGGCACTGCCCCCTCCCCCTCTTTTTTTAAAGCAAGAGTTTCCTTTAAGCTATTTGCTGGAAACGTAAGTGTAGAACAGATAAAAGCTTTGGTTAGGGCTCTGGCCACATACACCAGGGCTGGTGGGTTCAAACCTGGCCAGGCCTCCTAAAAGCAATAATGACAACTACAACAAAAAAATAGCCGGGCATCATGGTGGGCACCTGTAGCCTCAACTACTTGGAAGGCTAAGGCAAGAGAATCGCTTAAGCCCAAGAGTTTGATGCCGCAGCACTCTGCCAAGGGCAACATAGTGAGACTCTGTCTCAAAAAAAAAAAAAAAAAAAAAGCTTTGGTTAGGTGGGAAGGAAGGATGGTTGCAATACAGGACATGTCAGATTCATTCTAGGTCTAAAGATGTATTTCTCTGTGTAGGAGAGTTACAAGTTTCTACTATATCACCATCCTTTACATGCATTCTTTTTTCATGGTCCTAGCTAAATGGTAAAATAATAACTTTTATATGGAGCATGTACTGTGATCCAGGCTTTGTTCTAAGTGTTTTATGTGAATTAATTAACTTAATGCTTCTAATAGCCTTATAAGGTAGGTAGGCTCTTATTCCCATTTACAAATGGCACACTGCAGTGGAGTAAGATTGGAAGATTTACCCAAGGTCATACAGTAGATAATGATGTAGCCCAGAACTGAACTCAGTTCATTTGGCTCCAGAGTTCACCACCATACTCCAGCTATCTTTCCTTTATTTTATTTATTTATTTATTTATTTATTTATTTATTTATTTATTTTTCAGACAAAGTCTCAAGCTGTCACCCTGGGTAAAGGGGCTGTGGTGTCATAGCTCACAGCACCCTCCTCCTACTTGGGCTTAAGAAATCCTCTTGCCTCAGTTTTTCTAGTTTTTAGTAGAGACAGGGTCTTACTCTTGCTCAGGCTGGTCTCAAACTTGTGAGCTCAAGCAATCCATCCATCTTGGACTCCCAGAGTGCTAGGATTACAGGTTTGAGCCACCGTACCCAGCCTCCAGCTATCTTTCAGAATAAACCGAGTCATTTTACTTTGTATCTGAAAGGATAGAGAGCTTTCTGTGATAATTCTGCCTTTTATATTTTACTAGAGCTGGCCAACATGGAAGAGGATCCCAGATCAGCTGGAGTTGCTACCTTTGTTCTTCAAGAAGAATTTGACAGATATTCTGGCTATTGGTGGTGTCCAGAAGCTGAAACAAGTAAGGAGTTTCAAAATAATGTATTATAGGTCAGTTAAAGTATTAATAGATTCTACTGTCAATTAAGTGCACAGATGCTAAATCTTACATAATAGATTCTTTAGTGATGAAGATTGGATCTTATTAGAGTTACTTAAAATATACAGCCTCATCATAATGAAGTAAGTAAATATACATTATATCCCTCCAAAAGGAATAACCTTTAACTAGTAAAAGTGGCTTAGCAGTAGTTGCCTTGCTATTGCATAGGCTACTTAATAGTTTCATACTTAAAGGCAACATAGTTTATATATAAATTATTATTATTATTATTTGGTAATGACTTTTTTTGTTTGGGATTAATTGAGGGTACAAAGAATTAGGATACACTGATTGCATTTGTTAGGTTACCATCCCCCTTATAATTGTGTCCCACCCCCAAGAGGTATGCCATACATATATAAATTGTTTTTCACTATGAGAAATCTAATACTAGAGGGAATGGTCACTTATGATTACTCTCTGGGATAATTCTTCTACATTTTCAGTGTTTAAATTCTTTTTAAGCTCCCAGTGGTGGCAAAATTCTTAGAATTCTATATGAAGAAAATGATGAATCTGAGGTGGAAATTATTCATGTTACATCCCCTATGTTGGAAACAAGGAGGGCAGATTCATTTCGTTACCCTAAAACAGGTACTGTATCTCATTGGCATTTACATTCATTTATTCCTCCATCAAATAAGATTATTTTAGCATTCACCCAAAGACAGTCAGCATTGGTCATTTACAGCCTTAGTAAGAACAGTTTGTTCATAAAGTGTCACTGAAATAGATTTTTAATTAAAGGCTGGTCCTTTTAATTCTTTTCTTTTCTTTTTGAGACAGAGCCTTAAGCTGTTGCCCTGGGTAGAGTGCTGTGGCATCACAGCTCACGGCAACCTCCAACTCCTGGGCTCAAGGGATTCTCCTCCCAAGTAACTGGGACTACAGTTGCCTGCCAAAACGCCTGGCTTTTTTTTTTTTTTTTTTTGGTTGCAGCCGTCAATTGTTGTTTGGCGGGGCCGGGCTGGATTTGAACCCACCAGCTCAGGTGTATGTGTCTGGCATCTTAGCCACTTGAGCCACAGGCGCCGAGCCAGTATTTTTTTTTTTTTTTTTTGCATTTTTTGGCCAGGGCTGGGTTTGAACCCACCACCTCCAGTAGTATATGGGGCTGGCGCCCTACTCCTTTGCACCACAGGTGCCGCCCTCTTTTTAATTATTTTCAAAAGTGGGGATGTCCACAAAACTAGTTACTTCAAGGAATGAGTGAGAAAGCATTTTTGCTAACAAAGATTAAGTGATTTTATTCATAATAAATTGGTAATTTTTCTTTTCATTTTGCTGTTTACAGCATTTCAATTGTAAAAATGTACAAAATTTCTCTTCTTTATTTCATACTGACTCTATGTTTTTCTGTTTCTTATTTTTTGATACCTATATTAAAAAGTGTAAATTTGAGATGGGGCACTGAGATTTTTGTGCAGTAAGCTCTTGACTATACAATATTGCTGTCTTAACTAATGTGTAAAGTTTGATCTGGTAAATTAGTTTGAGTGATTTTGGATATTCATTATATTCATTTATGTCTCATTCTAAAGGCACAGCAAATCCTAAAGTCACTTTTAAGATGTCAGAAATAATGATTGACTCCGAGGGAAGGGTAAGTATAAAATGTGGAGTTGACTTTCTGTGTCAGTTGACTAGTCAGTCTAGTAGAAGTCTTTTTTTTTTCCCCCTAAGGAGTTTTTATGCACTTTTTTTTTTTTTTTTTTTTGAGACAGAGTCTCAAGCTGTCGCCCTGGATAGAGTACTGTGACGTCACAGCTCACAGCAACCTCCAACTTGTGGACTTAAGCATTCTCTTGCCTCAGCCTCCCTAGTAGCTGGGACTACAGGCATCTGCCACTTTATGCACTTTTTTAATTCTTGGTTTGGTTAAACTTGCCGAGTTATCTGTGGATCATCATTTTAGGTTGACCTAATTTTCTACTTGAAAAACTTCCTGCTAGTTCTCAAGATAGGAATATGAGATATGCATATTTATGACTCCTTTCCAACAGTTTTTTCTCTTTGCCAAAAAAAGAAAAAAAAAGTGGATATTGATTGGGGAAGTTACCTTTTGTGTTGGTTAGATGTCTGTGGTGGATTAAATATCCCACGTTGTCTTGTACTCTGTTTTCCATTTGGACAGGCAAATGCTCTTAAGCTGTATTACAAGATTATTTGCAAAGCAGTCTTTTCTGCTAGACTATTTTTAATAGCTTTACTGAGATATAATTCACATACAATATGATTCATTCATTTAAAGTTCAAAATTCAACTATGGTTTTTAGCATAGAGGTGTAAGACCATCACTACAATCAATTTTAGAACATTGTCATCACCTCAAAAAAAAAAAAGAAAAGAAAAGCCATAGCCCTTCACCATCATCCTCCAACCTCCCCATCCCTATGCAACCACTAATCTACTTTCTGTTTCTATAGATTTGCCTATTCTGGACATTACATATAAGTGGAATCATACATATGGTTCACTTCCTTCCCTTAAAGTTTTCAAGGCCTATCCATGTTGCACCAAGTGTTGGTACTTCATTTCTTTTTATTGCCAGATAATATTGTATTATATAGAAATATTACATTTTATTTATCCATTTATCAGCCAGTGGACATTTGAGTTGTTTCTGCTTTTGGCTACTATGAAAAATGCTGCCATGAACATGTGTGTACAAGCTTTTATATGGGCTTACCTTTTCATTTCCCTGAAGGATATAGTTAGGAGTATGAGTCATATGATAGCTCTATTTTTAACCTTTTGTGGAACTGCCAAATTGTTTTCCAAAGTAGCTGCACTATTTTATATTTCCACCAGCAGTTTATGAGGTCTCCAATTTTTCCACATTGTCACCAGCACTTTTCCACATTGTCCATTTTCTCTATTATAGCCATCCTAGTGAGTTTTGAGATGGTATCTCACTGTAGTTTTATATTTTCTGATGGCTGATAATGTAGAGCATCATTTCCTGCGTTTATTAGCCGTTTGTGTATCTTTTTTGTAAGACTGTTTATTCTGATCCTTTGTGCATTTAAAATGTTTTATTTTTTAAATTGTGCTTGCTAGATTTTTTTTTTTTTTTTGTAGTTTTTGACTGGGGCCGGCGCCCTACTCCTTTGAGCCACAGGCACCGCCCTGTGCTTGCTAGATTTTTAAAGGAAAAAAGTTTGCTTACCCAAGGCTATTTGATTATTATTAATATATTACATAAATATATTTCAGGCTAAAATTCAGAGAACTAGAGCCTAGTTTTTTTTTTTTTTTTTAATTTATTTGTTTTTATTGTTAAATCATAGCTGTGTACATTAGTGCAATCAAGGGGTATAATGTGCTGCTTTCATATACAATCTGAAGTGTTCTCATCAAACTGTTCAATGTAGCCTTCATGGCATTTTCTTAGTTATTGTATCTAGGCATTTGTATTCTGCATTTAGTAAGTTTCGCCTGTACCCATTCTAAGATGCACCATAGATGTGGCCCCACCCATTACCCTCCCTCCACTAAAACCTCCCCCCTCCCTTCCTCTTCCTTGGCGCTTTCCCCATAGTCTTGTGCTATAGTTGGGTTATAGCCTTCATGTGAAAGCTATAATTTAGCTTCATAGTAGAGCTGAGTACATTGGATACTTTTTTTTCCATTCCTGAGATACTTTGCTAAGAAGAATATGTTCCAGCTCCATCCATGTAAACATGAAAGAGGTAAAGTCTCCATC
>CAUYPK010095711.1:0-11631 GCA_963574355.1 Loris lydekkerianus | reverse complement strand
GGGAGGGGGGAGGTTTTGGTAGAGGGAGGGTAATGGGTGGGGCCACATCTATGGTGCATCCTAGAATGGGTACAGGTGAAACTTACTAAATGCAGAATACAAATGCCTACATACAGTAACTAAGAAAATGCCATGAAGGCTTTTAACCAGTTTGATGAAAACATTTCAAATTGTATATAAAACCAGCACATTGTAACCCATGGTTGCATTAAGGTACACAGCTATGATTTAATTAAAAAACATACAAACAAAAAAAACCAACTTAGCCCCAAATTCTCATGGAGAAGGGTATGAGGTTTACTCCTGTCCCCTCATGAGGTGCTTTGCCATATTAAACTCTGTTTCTGCTGCAGCTCCTCTTGGTCTATTGGCCTTTACTGGTCAGTGGGCAACAGACCCAGCTAGAGGTAACGTCACTTGATCACTGTGGCGATGGCTCATATCTCATACTGACACTAGGGGTAAGACACAGCATTACTGAGTATGGTGCCCTTAGCACTTGAGAGAACTTTTGCATTGGTTCTTGATCTGTAGAGTAAGGTGTCATCACGCAGAGGAGAGTTTGGCCATTTCTCCTCCTTCCCTGACCAAACAAAATAATAAATCAGAGGAAATACCATCCATGGGGAGAATTTCAGAGATTAGCTCTGTCATCAAATGCCAAAAAGATGTAGATATGGCAGTTTCATTTCTATTCCAATTCATTCTCCACAAAACCAAATCTATGACAGTGGATTTCTGTAACATTAGCCATCTAACTAACTTAGATGGCTAGCCATTTACTACCGTTAGCAGCTCCGGGAGTAAACTCAACCGTAACTGCTATGTCAAGTGTAGTAACTTTGCTGGAAGGTGTGCACTTGCTGTATGATAACTGATCTGAGGAATACATTCTTCCCAATTAGCAAGCAATTCATTTCCATATGGTAGGGATGAAAATATATACCCAGTCTCTTGCCTTCAGGATTATGTTAACAGTCCTACTCTCTAACATAATATGATCCTCAGGAGCTTCAGCTACGTTTATTCTCCTGGAAAACGTCTTTGGACGTTCTCGGTTCCATATAACATGATGTCATTAACAGAAGAATGAGAACCTCAGAAGCCTGACTATAACAAATCCTGTGGAGCACTTGTCCTGTTGAAACTTTAGCTAATATGCCAACTTGGAGGGAAGAACTTGTGAGGTTAGGATGCTGTCTGTTAGAATGTGGTATAAGTGTGTACCAAGGGCCTCAATATGGAGCAACCTTCCTAATAGTCAAGACACACACACCTGCATATCAAGAACCAGAAGACACACACAACTGCATATCAAGGCCCCCCTCTCATCACCACTTCAACTGTTCCACTTAACAGACCCTGGCTTCCAGGGAGGGACCTTCTCTTTTAGGAGCATAATGAGACCACATGGCCACTGTGAGCTCTTCATGCCCACAGTCAGGTGGGCAGAGAATTAAATACTGATGCAATCCTGAGTTCCATGACAAAAGTTTGGCTGATGCCACACAATGGGTAGGGTGAGTACACCTGAAAACTACAAGATTTCTAGTGCATTATCCCCAATAATAATGACAAATGGCAATTGCAGCAACTGTGTTCCAACAAAGGCATGTAAGGGACTTATTTGACTTTGTCTCTCTGGGATAGAGGCCTGGAATAGACTATCAGGCAGGTGTTGAAGACCAGCTTGATGGAAAGGTGATAAATCTTGAAGGTGCAGGAAGGATTGTTACTATCGATTAGGCCTCCAGGTTAGTAACAACAGGGAGCCTGGCAGTATGTTTCATTAACCGCCTCACATTAAGTTTTTTTCAAAGTTTGTAGTTGGCTTCTATGTTGAAGGGAATTCCATGACTTATTAAACTTGTGTTACCTTTCTCTGGGAAGAATAAAGATTATCCTAATCTCATAAATTTGTAGGTCCCGTTGTGTATTTTGGAGCCCATTATCATGGAGAACACAAATGTGTCGGAGGGGCAAATATTCACCCAATGCTTGATGAGAACCAGTGAATACATTTTATTCTTTCTCCCAAATGACTTTCTGACGTTAGCTAAAATTCATATGGCTTCCGGGAGAATGTTTCCCATGATTGGTTAATTGCTGCTCTTAATTGGTTAATTACCAAGCAGCTTTCTTGGTAATTAGGAAATTTTGTAATGTGCCATCTTTAAATTCATCAACATTTCCCTAAATGACTTTCCTTCTGTGTTTCTGGTTAGGGCTAACCAAGGAGAAATTGGTGTATGATTTGTTCAGACCATGTATATACACACACATGCACGCACACACACACACTCACACACACACAGATTATCTATAATCAATTACTGAAGTAGAGGAGTCAAAATCTCCAACTGTAATTATGATAATTTCACCTTAATTCTGTAAAATTTTGCCACATCTATTTTGAAGCCATTCTTAGGTGCATACGCACTTAGAATTGTTATTACCATATAATAAATGGATGCATTTTTAATTTTAATAAATCATAAAGATATGTGATTATATCTTATTATATTTAATAGTTTCAATCTGTTTTTTCCTGAATAAGTAATGACTTTGAATATCTTCTCACATGTTTATTTGCAATCTGTGTATCCTCTTTGATTAAATGTTTGAATTATTTTCTTTTTCTCTTTAGCTTGACTCAAGTCTCCATGAATGTTTTTGATCTTTCCTGCAATATAGCAAGATAGGCAGTCTTGTGAACAATGGCATGAGACTGTTTCTCATCTACCTCCCTACAAGGAGGCTTCCTATGCAGTAGGAGGCTGCTACAAGGCAGCTTATCATTGACCTCCCTGAATTTACCCCTCACCCCAACTTAGGTAAACCACCACTTCACTGCATTCTAGTGGCAGCGTTTCTTTCTTTCTTTTTTTTTTTTTATTATTAAATCATAGCTGTGTACATTAATGTGATCATGGGGCACCATATTTTCATCACACTGGTTAACATAGCCTTCCTGGCATTCTCTTAGTTACTGTGTTAAGGCATTTATATTCTACATTTACTAAGTTTCACACGTACCCTTGTAAGATGGGAGGGGGGAGGATGGGCGGAGGGAGGGTGAGTGGTGGAATTACACTTGCGGTGCATCTTACCAGGGGCAGCATTTCCACCGCAGAGCAATGCCCTAATTGTGCTGTGGTCTGGCCCATCAAGTTCTGTGTCATTCTGTAGGAATAGAATCACAGGGAACTTAAAACATGCTGATTTTGCTTTTGCTTTCTATATGTGACTGATAAATTGTCTGAATCCATTTAGCTTCACTGTCTTTACTGACTGAAATGTGGAAATGTGGCAAGCCAACGTCTGCCACCGTGCTGCTACTCAGGAACCACATGCCTGTCCACTGACAGTATTCCTCAGCCTTCTACCCAGCACCAAGTCTCTTACCTATCATTAAATTTACTCATCTCCCTGCCAATAAACTTGCCCTCTGCAAATCTCTGTTGTGTGTAGAATCTAGAATAGCTTTCTAAAATAGAAGTCTGAAATTACTTCCATACTTAAAATCTTTCAATTGAAGATAAAGTGAAACATTTTAGCATGGCTTATAACGTAAAGACATCCATGGTTGACTTTTTTTTTTTTTTTTTTTTTTTTTAAGTTTTTTGCTGGGGCCAGGTTTGAACCAACTACCATATCCTCCGCCATTGAGCCACAGGCGCCACCCTCCAGATTGATTTTTGACCAGCTCTGACACCTCATTTCTTTCATTCTCCATATTATGCTATAAATTCTAGTGGAATCAAATATATTCTCAGTTTTGTAGACAAGACACAAATGCCAAATTTTAGACACCGATTTTAATCATTAACAATCCTGAGCACAAAACATGGTAAGGGATGAGTGTGAGGAAGAAAGCAGAGCAGTGTCGGATTCATTTAGAATGGTGCTGTCTTACCTTCATTCTCTTTGACTTAATCAGTTGAGTGTCTCTGAAATATGTTCAACAATCTGTGGTTAGCACATACAAACATCACAGCTACCACACATGGATGAGTGACGGAGGACTCCAACTCCAGAGGCCTACATTAGTCCCTTTCCCCTATGTTTCCAGGAAAACAAGGATTTTTAAAACTTCTTTAGTTTTATAAAACCTCAGGGATGATTACAAGTTGGTGCTGATTTCAATATATCTTTGAGCAGAACAAGTGAAAGCTTATAGATGGCTCTAAGATTAATTCTGAAGTGTTTAATCTAATATTTTGCTGCAGTGTTTGAAAAGCTAGCTAAGGACTCATGCTGACATGTGTCGGCATAAAACACTAGAGTGCAAAATAGGTGTCTTTTTCATCTTTGACATACACTTGGCCCTCTTCAACTTCTTTAAACTTTTGAGCAACTAAGCAGCCCTTCACAGATATTTTTTAAGTACAGAAGAACATCCATAGTTGACCACCTCCCTACCTTGACCACCTCCTTAAGTTGACCTGATTTTAATAGACTGGACGTGCACCACATGTATGTGTCAGTACAGTAGGCCCAGTTCCTTATGTTGACCACTGCTGTATGTTGACCAGTTTGTTACAGTCTCGGAGGGGTCAAGTTACAGAGATGCTATTGTACCTGTTCTTAGTACAAGGTGTTGAAAAACAAAAACAAAAATGGAAAACGAATTTTGTCCTCAAATAAAATGTTCCTCACTAGGAAACACTTTAAAATAATCTTCTATAAAAGTACAAAAGATCTCCAGGAGAGATGTTTAGAGGTTAAGGTGTTATTTTAATACTTGCGAGGAAAAATACAATATTCCTCCTTAGTGATAAGGAGAGATGACATTTGTGAATCACCCATTTTAATACATTTAATGTGCATCTGGTGCTTGGCAGGGGTGGGTAGGAGTAAAAATAAGAGTGAAGAGAGCATAAATGTGTAAGGATGAATGTAGGATGATTTGAATTGCAAAATCCCCTAGATATGAAATGGAAATGGATTTTAATTATCACTTTAGAAATACTGCTTTCACACTGGTGGTGTTTCTTGCAAACAAATTCTCTTCAGGTAGCAAAGCCCATGTTAATGGCTGTTGAAATTCTGCAGATATTCCTTGGTATGCCTTTTATGGCATTCATGATACTGAATTATGGTTTAGTGATAACCACTTTCAAATGTTGTTTAGGAACAAAGATGGGATTAAGAAAATTGTTCCCAAGCCACCATAGTAAATTTTCACCCAAACAATCAAGTAGACAGCTATGGTAAGTGACATTGCCTGTTATTTTGACTTCTGAATATAGTATCATTAGGATGGAAATGACTTCATGTCATATTCCCAAATATATGTTCTGTTTTATTATCTTTTGTTGCTGAGTTATGTTTTCTGATATTAGTATATTCTGAGCCTGTGCACTATTGCTTTCAAAGGTCAGTGCTTTTAACATTCTCTCTCTCTCTTTTCTTTTACTATTTGGTGACATTGGTCAAAAACCGTTTCATGAAGTGGCTACTATTTTAAATTGCCACAGGGTCAGCCAGGGGTGGTGGCTCCTGCCTGTAATCCTAGCAATCTGGGAGGTTGAGATTAGAGGATCTCTTGAGCTCAGGAGTTTGAGACCAGCCTCAACAAGAGTGAGATCTCTTTCTCTACTAAAAATAGAAAAATTAGCCAATAGCGTGGTGGGCATCTGCAGTGCCAGTTACTAGGGAAGTTGAGGCAGGAGGATCACTTGAACCTAAGAGTTTGAGGTTGCTGTGGGCTAGGCTGAAGCCATGGAACTCTTATGCCCGGACAACAGAGGGACAATCTGTCTCAAAAAAAAAAAAGAATAATTGTCAAGTGTGAGGATAAAGGTAGCATAGAATTTTCCATGTTGACAATTAATCTTACATGTTCTCTACAGATTCTATTTTTCCAAATCTCCCAATCCACTCAACATAAATTGTAGTTATGTTTTTAAAGTGATGGCTTGCACATTAAAGAAATAATTACATGACTACCATGCCCAGTCCAATTCAGTATATAGTGTGGCACTTATTATATGTGTACATTTCACTCACTTAACTGTTGAGAAAATATTTTAGCAAAAGTGCATTACTAATCACCACATCAGCACCCAACTGGCTTCGAGTTTGTATTCTAACATAAATGCCTTCTCTACAGAGCATGTTCCTGATTGCCATCTGTGATGAAGTTTATCAGGCTTCTCCGGGGGCTGCTGCCCCCAGAGTACCCTGCTAAACAATTATACTTCATTTTCATAGGAAAGATAATTTTATCTTGTGGTCAAGGTTCAATGTCAAAAGGCCAAAACAGAGGCTAGAATAAAATGAACCATACTTATATTCTACAGAATTTTCTCCTTCAATGTAACAATATTACACAATTACTTTGGTATTATGTTAAAACAAAAGTATAAGAGTCAATATTTCTCTTCCAGTCATTTCACATTAAAATTTTGACAGGAGAATCTAGGAGAATAGGATGTTCTGATTTGGTCACTTTGTAACTATGTTTCCTTGGCTAAATCACAGTAGTGCACATAGACTTTAGTTTTCCTATATATAATTATAATATGAAGTAGTTAGACAATGTCATCAATATTACTTATTTAGTTTTCAAACATCTCAATCTTAGAACAGGAAACCTGCTTATGTAGAAGGTTTATTAAAAGTTTTATTGCAAAAGTTGTATTACTTGTGTTTTTAAAGTAAGCTGTTTAAAATTTTTAGCTGGTATATTAAAATCAGGGTTACTTTTAAAAGATTTAGTTACAAAGATCTGTATGCTTTGTTTTCATTAAACAATAATAAAACATTACTTCTTCCATGGAAGTCTCTTTTAAAGAGAAATACAATTTTTTTTTTTTTTTTTTTCTGATTGATTTACTTTGTCACAAAGATTTACCTCTTTGGGTTATATTTGTACATTATTTTTCTACCTGGAATTGACATTCTGCAGAACATGATAATATCTTGGAATGATGACAATACATAAGTCCACAGTTGAATATGCTGAAGGATTTGACATGTGTAGAATGTGGCACTTATTTTTTTAATCTCCATGTCCCTATGACACATGGTCAGGTTGACATTGAATCAAAAGAGAGATAAGATAAACAATTTAATACCCAAAGGATTCTTTGTACTAAATCAAGCTTCCTTGTGCCAACTCAAATAGAAAGCTTGATATTACTCTAGAAAATAATAGATCACTTAGCCATTTAAAGTAAAATGGTTTTAGAAGGAAAACTGTTCTTTAACTTGATAATTATAAAAATGCCAATCATTGTTTAATTCATACATTTTGAAGTATTCTTAGGCTTGTGTAACTTAGAATTTATCTTTTTGTTTTTGTTTAATTCTTTTCTCATTTTTATTCCAAATGTCATCCACTGGGGGAATGATTCAATGACCTAAACTTTCCACACCACAGCGTTATTTTGCTTTTGCCTTTATCCATGTTGAGATAGACTCAGGCAAAATTTCTCTGAGTCTCTGTAAGAGATTATGTTCATTTATGTACAGTGCTAGCAGAGGGGCATTGTTAACTACAAAAGAATCTCATATAATTCTCTAACACAGCATTCCAGTCATTTATTGCCAGATTTGCTACTAATTCAGAGTTTAAAAGTTGAACAAACTTAGCTCAGAAGTAAGTTTAAAAGTCTTTCAGAGACATTTACAATGTCTTAACACAATAACTGTGAAATTGCCAGGAAGGCTATGTTAACCAGTGTGATATAAACGTGTCAACCGGTCTGTGAAACTAGTGTATGATGCCCCAGGATCATACCAATGTACATAGCTATGATTTAATAATAAAAAATATATATAAAAGAAAATGCCAGGAAGGCTATATTAACCAGTGTGATGAAAATGTGTCAAACTGTTTATAAAACCAATGTATGGTGCCCCATTATTGCATTAATGTACACAGCTATGATTTAATATTCATAAAAAAAAAGATAAGAAAAAAAAAAGTCAGAGAAAGAAAGAGAGTACGGAAGAATGTTTCCTTTTTTCCATTTTTTAAATTGAGAAATAGTAATTGTATATTTATGGGGTGTATAATGATGTTTGTTACACATAATCCATAGTAATAAAATCAAAACACCCATCCATTATTTCAAACATTAATGACTTATTTGTTTTGGAAATATTCAATATCCTTGTTCTAGCTATTTGGATCTATATAAGGTATTATTGTTAACTACAGTCATTCTATGGTGGTATAGAAGAAAGAAATTGTCAGAGGAAGTTTTAAAACTCCAGTTCTAGATAAAAGAACTCTATAGGGAGAATTATGGAGTTACTGGGGAAGGAATTCACAGAGGATGTAATGATAGTATGGGTGATATATTATGCTCCTGGATTTGCAGAATCAACATTGTTAAAATGTCTGCACTACCCAAAGTGATCTACAGATTCAGGGCATTAAAATACCAATGTCACTTTTTGCAGATCAAAAAAAATAATAATTCTGTGCTTTGTATGGAATAAAAAAAAAAAAAAAGCCTGGATAGCCAGAGAACCCTTAAGCAAAAAGAACAAATTAGTAGGCATCACTTTACCAGATTGCAAGCTATACTACAAGGTTATAGTAATCAAAACAGTATGGTACTTGCACAAGAACAGAGACATAAACCAATGGGTAGGAACAGAGAACCCAGAGATAAAACTGTCTCATATTGCCATCTAATCTTTGACAAAAGCAGCCAAAAACATACATTGGGGAAAGGAGTTCCTATTTAACAAATGGTGCTGGAAAAATTGGATAGCCACATGTCCCCTGTTTCCCCAAAAATAAGACAGTGTCTTATATTAAGGTGTGCACCCAAAGATGCACTAGGTCTTATTTTCAGGAGACGTCTTATCTTTCCTGTAAGTAGGTCTTATTTTTGGAGGATGTCTTATTTTTGGGGAAACAGGGTAGAAGACTGAAACAGAAAGTACAAAAAGAATTATCATCATGAATCACAAAAATTAATTCATGTTAAATAAACAGAGTTAAACCTAAGGCATGAAACTCAACTACAGGCCCACATGAGAGGAAAAATACCATTAAATTGAGAAGGGGGTAAAGAAAGAGAGGGAAGGAGCTCAGAATGCCCCCAGCTGATGAATACAATGTATGTAGGGAAAATATGGCATACCTCCTGGGTGAGGGACTTAAATACAACTCGGGCTTTTACTAATAGATGCAGACCATGTATCTTACCTAATTGTATGTACCCCTACATTAACCTGGAAAAAAAAAAAAGAATTATAGAAGAAAATGTTGGAAAAACTTTTATAGACATTGGCCTAGGCAAAGAAGACCCCACAGGCAACCGCAGCAACAACAAAAATTAACAAATGGGACTTTATTAAGTTTAAAAGCTTTTGCACAGCCAAGGTAACAATTGATAGGTGAATAGACAACCTATAGAATTGGAGAAAATATTTGTATGCTATACATTTGATAAGGGCCCGATAATCAGAATCCTGAAGAACTCAAGGAAATCAGCAAGAGAAAAATCAAACAACCTCATAAAAAAGTCGGTGAAAGACATGAACAAAAGCTTTTCAAAAGGTTAACTAATGGCCAGTAAATATACGAAAAAGTGTTCAATGTCCCTAATCATCAGGGAAATGAAAGTCAAAACTATGATGAAATGTCACCTAACTCCAATGAGAGCAGCTTTTATTAAAAAAATTCCAAACAATTGATTCTGTCATGGATGTGGAGAGAAAGGAAATTTTTACATTGGTGGTTGGACTGCAAACCAGTACCACTCTATGGTAAATACGGTGGAGACACCTCAACGAACTAAAAGTAGACCTGCCATTGGATCCGGCAATCCTACTACTGGATATTTATCTGAAAGAAGAACGGTCATTTTATCCAATAGATACATGCACTTGAACATTTATTTCAGTACAATTCACAATTCCAAAGATGTGGAATCAACCCAAGTGTTCATCAACACATGAGCAGGTTGATAAAATGTGGTTCATGTATACCATGGAGTACTACTCAGCCATGGAAAGTGGTGAACTAATACCTTTTGTAACAACCTGGATGAAATTGGCAACCACTCTTCCAAGTGAAGTATTCTAAGAATGGAAAACGACAGATGCATTCACTATTAAATTAGAAGTAATCAACACTCATGTGTACACATGGCAGTAAACTCAACAGAAACCAAGTAGGAGAGAGGAGGAGGGAAGAGGTAAATTCATACTTAACAGGTATGATGCCTTTTGTCTGAATGATGGGAGCATTAGAAATATGAATCACACTGCAAAAAGCAATTTATGTAACCAAAACATTTGTATCCCTGCAATATTCTGAAATAACAAAAGGTGAAAACTCTAGCTATAGGGTCTTTACAAGCCACAATGAAAAAATATGAAGATGCCAAAATATTGAACACAAAAAGATACAAGAAGTCATATAAGATGAGCACCAGGCAAAAGAAGCTGTACTAAAATAGCACAGATGTGATTCTGAGAATAAAATGTCAATTTTAAGACAAAAATGATCTTAGAGACAAATACACTCATAATGGTAATAGCTTTAGCTCATGAGAAATATTAATTCTGATCTTATGCAGCTAATGGTTAATGCAAAAATTAGTTAAGCTAAGTGAAATTTTAAAAATACACTTAAAAGTTTTTTAATAATAGATAAATTTCTGACATCAATACAAATCCTCTTCAAATTCTCGGAAAATACTTATACAATTTGTCTTCAGGATTACTCAGCCATTGCACAAATCTCAGCAATGTTTAACAAACCACACCATACAGAACAATATTTTCTGATCACTTCTTAACATATATTCAAAACAAATTAGAAATCGGTTATGTAATAGTTAATGAAAACTCTCATTCATTATGTTACGAAGTTAAAAAGCACAGACCTACATACCTCAATGAAAAAAATCAAAGTGGAAATTAAATTTTAAAATTTCAACATGATAGAAAAATGCTACCTATGAACCCTAACTGATATAATTTAATTCATTTAATAAAAATATATAACCTTTACTGCTTAAATTAGAAAATAAAGATGATCAGCTTGTGTGTAGATGTTCTCCATAGGCCATTATATCAAAAAGACACCTGCACACAAATGTTTATTGCAGCACAATTTACAATTGTAAAGATCTGGAGTTGACCACGTGCCCATGGATTCATGCATGGATGAACAAAATGTGGCGTATACCACGGAGCATCCTCGGCCATGGAAAGGAATGAATTAATATCTTTGGCAGCACTTTGGGAGGAATGTAAGAGCATTATCCTAGGTAAAATATTTCAATAGTGGAAAACACATGTACTCCTGAATAATTTAGAACTAGTTGTTGGGTGCATGTAGGCACAGAGAGAAGTAAAATTACTGGAAATCAAAAAGGGGGCAGGGGAAGAAGGAAGAGGTAAAAACCTACATAACAGGTGTAATGAACAATGTACAGGTGATGGGCACAATTATAACCCTGACTATATTAAGCTGTCTATGTAACAAAAATATTTGTACACCCTTAATATTTCTTTTTTTTTTTTTTTTGGAGTTTTATTTATTTTTTTTTTATTGTGGAGAAGGGGCAGGGAAAGAAGGCGGGGGAAGAGGTGAGTGACAGGGTCGGGCCAGTGGCATGGTACCACATTGGCTGTATCTAGGTAGAGGCAGTT
>CAUYPK010095707.1:0-18862 GCA_963574355.1 Loris lydekkerianus | reverse complement strand
CCCCCGCCCCCCCGCTCACCCCCCCCGCGCCCACCTACCGGCCTGGCCGGTCCGTCGCCCCTCCTCGTTCTCCCTTCTCCACTTCCTCCTCGTCATGCGCTCTCTCCTCATCCTTTTCCCTTTCTTCCTCCCCCTCCTCCTCTTCCTCCCACTCCTCCCCCCCTCCTTCCCCCCAGACCGCGCAGACGATCCTGGTGGTGGTCGTGGTCTTCGGGGTGTCCTGGCTGCCGCACCACGTGGTCCACCTCTGGGCCGAGTTTGGCTCCTTCCCGCTGACCCCTGCGTCCTTCCTGCTCAGGATCGCCGCGCACTGCCTGGCCTACAGCAACTCCTCGGTGAACCCCATCATCTACGCGTTTCTCTCGGAAAATTTCAGGAAGGCCTACAAGCAAGTGTTCAAGTGTCACATTCGCCAAGAATTGTCTGTCAACGGTAACAGGGAGAATAAGAGCCGCTTAGATACCCCGCCGTCCACCAACTGCACTCAGGTGTGAAGGAGACGGCGCTGCTGGCCACTGAGTCCCCGCCGTGGAGAGGACAGCTGAGCGCACCCAGCTCCACGGCCCACACCATTTCAATCAGATTCCCTTCTGTTAAAACGTGCTCTCATTCGTTTAGGAAATTCCTGGATTTAGTGAAGATTATTTTGAATTTTACTTCATTTCTCAATTATATTCAGAAACAAAAATACTGTATAGTTTTATATCTCTTACAAGATGAAAGTTCAATACAAGTCTGTGGACAAGTTCAGTTCTTTCTAGAATGAGGACTGATTCCCTCAACACACACGGTCAGGAATATTTGCAAATCTACATTGTAAAGCAAGTCCATTCAGAAAAAAGAAGTACGTTTTAATTCTCCAATTTTAAGGGAAGAACTACCATTATAAACTTTGTGTTTTAAAATATGTTTGTGGACACACAATGGGAATCTTGACTTTTGACCATTTATGCGGAGACACAGCTCTTCAGGGCAAAGGAAAGTTGCTGCAGTCGGCTGTGAGCTGTGCTGAGCTTCAGGACAACGCTGCCTTTGTCTGTGGTGCTGAGATCCCGTGAACTTATCCTAGGATCAGGCTCAGCTGCAGCAGTGACCCTCAGCGTTGGGACAGTGACCCCCCGCTACAGCAGTAGGCACCCTCAGTTCACAGCTGTCCTTTGACCTTAGACCTGGTACAGTAAACTGGACAAAGCAGAAGAAAGTGCCAAGAGCCACTACCCTGATACAGGAAGCCAAAAATGAAAATAAAACTAGGTACGGAAATTTGACATATGTACCAGACAGAAATCTGCACAAAAGATAGAGTTTAAAAAGGAGACAGTGAGGATGCCGTGTGGATAATAATTTCTCAGGGGCCAAAGGCCAGACAGAACTCAGTAAGTCGCGTGGAGCGATGTCATGGGGTGTGAGTAAAACATCCTAATAGCTTGACTTTGATAACATGTGAAGAAAACAAATGTGGTGAGTGAATACACCCAGAAGTATCTTATCCTGGATAAGTATCTTATCCATTTTTATGAAAAATGCATGCTTTTTTCATTTGCTATTTTTTAAATTTGTGATTTAATATTTAATGCATGCTTCTCCCAAATATTGTTCACTCTGAAAATGTTAATTGGGGGTTGGAACCATTACCACTTGAGCTTCAATTGTAGTTTTTATGACAACTTCATATTGATTTGTGTTTACAATGAGGAGTGGCATGAAAAAATTAAATTACCCCAGATTAGGAAAGTAATTTTCATACTGCAATGCTTTGATATATTTTTTTCAGGACACGAAAGCAAGATGATTTCTTTAAAAAGGGTTTTGCGAAGCACACAGCTGTGTCTATTCGGGACTCCGTATGAAATGTCAAATTTTAGGTAAAATAACAAATTCAGTGTAGCCTTTGTGACATTAACTTTTCTAGCTCATTGGTTTATTTTCGCTAATTATGTTTCGGGAAAACTGTTTACATTTGCAACGATATAAATAACTCTCTGGACAGAACAGAAGAAAAGTGTTAGGAAGGATGGAAACATTCAGGGGCTTTTATATTTGTTGGTGAGAAAGAAGCTGTGCGTATCTGTGAGTATTTTAAAAAACATTCTAAGTCCTTTGCACGAAAAAAACTTCTTGCACTTTATTAAAAATATAGGAGCAGAAATATTTTATCCTGGAAAATGATACCTCATGTGGTTTGTGGGGCTTGATGTAGCTGTTGCAAATGCCGGAACAACATCTTTGTGTGTGAATTTGTACCACTGTGCAAAGCAGAGCCTCCTGGGAGCCTGTGAACTTGCAGGGATGAGAATGATTTCCTGCACCCTGGCTGTATCCTGGCCTCTCCTGACTCGTAAGCATGTAAATGGAAGTAGTGAAATAAATGTACTGACTGATGTTGCTCTTTTCTATGAGGCTTGTTGAAACTGCTTGGGCACGGTGCATTTGCCTGTGTGTGTTCCTTGGGTCCTCCCTAGATGCTGTGGGCACCGCAGAAGCCAGAGACCCAGCACTAGAGTGTGACTGGTCCTTGCAACCCAGTCTTTGCTGAGTAAAAATTCAAATTGCTACATTTTATAGTACTATAGAACACATGTTCCACACATGGCCATTCTCATCAATTTCTTTTAATCAGAGTTGAGGTCAAGTCTTTTGAAGCAAAATTTGATATCAATAATAATTTACATCCTGCAAAAATCTAAACTGACATAAAATTTTGTGAATGAAGTTTCCAGAAGAACTCGTAACAGATTTAAACTGCCCAGAGCCACGTGGAGGCTGCCTCGCACCTGCTCCTGTGTGGCTTTCCCAGTGTATAATCAACATGACCATTTGGAAGCACCTTCATTTCTGTCACTAATTAAAGACGGCCTCCCAGGTAGATATTTTCTCTCCAGCAGCCAGGCTCAGAGAGCAATATTGAGTATGCCTTTCACGTCAGACTGTCTGAGAACAATGTTTTCAAGTTACTTCAAAGAAAATTGATGCTTTCTCTTTAGATTTTGTGATCTCAGTGCCTCAGTGCCTGCAGACAGCTGTTATTTTTCTGGGCTTTTTGCTTTCACATAAGGACCCAGGCTCTGCAATATTTAAGAAGCTGAAACGCTTGCTGCTCCCGTGTGTAAGTGACTCCAGTCTTCTGCAGCACACAGGGACAGGGAGAGAAGCACCGTTCTTGTCACAGCCCTGGAACAGATTCTTCCCTGCTGTTCTTCCAGGTTCATGCTCAGCAATGTGGGGGACTGAGGCCACGTTCTGCATCCTTTAGGGAAGTTAGTTTTGCTTTTAACAAAATTGCTTTATTTTACACATTGGGAGTAAGAGCACCATTTCCTGCTCCATCCAAACTCTTATGCGTCTCTTTTTACCTGAAGTCGCTTCCGTGAAGAATTTTTCACTTGACTGTTTACCATCGTTAAATTCCCCCTTCAACCCAGGCACAGTGAGGCAGCGTGGAGGGGATGGTGGCTGCTGACGTGCGTGAGTCATGCAAGGCCCAGAGCTCCTGTGACTCAGCTTTAACTGTGACATTGCAGGTTATGCATTTTCTCAGCCCCCTCTGATGCTTTCAGACAGTGCAGTGGTAATCCCAATACGTTACTTGAAAGCCGACACCAGCCTGGTTCTGAGCAGGAGGGGGAGCTCACCCAAGCAACAACTTCCCTTCCAAACACAGCGGCAGATGCCTGTGAGGACTGGGGTGCTTGTGTTGATGTTACGTTGAATAAAATAACTTCCTGTACAGATCCTCTGGTCCTTGTTTTAAACAATTTATGATGTATGTTTGTAAAACTAGATAATCATGTGAATTGGGGAAAACCTATGAATGTGGCTGCTTCCTTGGAAACTTAGTATCTAAAAAGTGTAAATTTTGATCTACCCTGGTTGCAAATATTTCCCATGTTTTGAATTTGTAAGTGGCTCTCTATTAAAGGCATATTCTTCTTATCCATTCAACATGCTGCACATCAGGCTGTTTTTCAAGTTGATGTTAATGACTTGTTTAATGACTTATTTTAAAGGGTTATTTATAATAAAAGTAGGTGGCCTAAAATTCTGATAGTTACTTATGAGCTTAGAAAGAAAAACTTACCAAATTGTGTAATTATATCTGATTTTCATTTGACCATATTTAAATATTTTCTCTTTTGGAAGTGGAAAAGTTGAGCCCGAGCAACACTTTAAATCCTTAAGACACCCTGGATGTCGGCTGTGTCTGCACAAGGCAAGCACGTCCAGGGAGAGTGGCTGCTCTTGCTAAGGCTTCCGTCGGGATGTCGTGTGTGGGTCACTGTAAGGCTTTAGTGGAGATGTTTGGTTCATTTACTTGTGAAAGTGCCACAGACATTGGCTTCTGTCCTTAGTGTGGCAGTTTCATGCACTCTCCCCTTTTGAACGTTGGCTGCTGTCCTGGGATCCTGAGGTGGGCACAGCGGTCGGTGTTAGTGAGCTCCAGGCACACGATAGGCCCTGCTTCTCTGATGTCCTGGGTGTTGCCCTGTGCTGGCTCCTGCTGGGCGCTCCCCTGAGTCCTCTCAAGTGCTGTCCCCAAGCCTCTGGTGAGTCTTACGTTAGGTCCACCTGCAGAAATAGTGGCAGCGGCCAGGGCAGTGAATCGTGAGCACCCGGGCAAGGCTGAGGCTGCTACTTTGGAGACAGTGTGGAAATAACCTCAGCTGTATTTTCTCCCCTGTGTAATGTGGGTGTGTGTTTGCCCTATTTAGGCAATTACACCAAGGGCCAATCTGATAATAGGTTTTGAAGGCATTCTTGGGTGGAAACCCTTATTGTTTTTGCTGGAGAACAGATTTCTGTGTCTTTCTAAGTACAGTGTATGGCTCTACACTTTCAGCAGTTTCAGAAGCCAAAGTAAAGGAGAGCTCTGCAAGGCTGGGGCAGCTTGGGTCCACTGTTTAGATACGTGAGACTCTCAGGCAGAGGTGGTCAATACACAGCCCTTGAACTGGAGTGAACTTGTGTCTCTACAGGTTTCCTACGTGACGCCATATCCTATACTACTGTATTACGAAAGCGTGGGTACTTATTGGATATTGATTATTAAACTCAAATTATTAGTGCCATTCTAAGGACCACTGTGCCCCATCAAGCCCTGTCTTGTCCTTCAGTGAGCTTGTTCTGGGACATTTGGCTGTAGAGTGGGTGACGGTCCCGGGGCTGGGCCCCAACCTGTGTCTGTCCGCGCTCCCCAGTATGGGGAGCATCAGACCCCCTGGCACCTTGTGGAGGGAGAACCATCCCGGAAGACCCAGTCTGTGTCTGCGTGACCTGCGAGAATCAGGATGATAAGCAGGTGTCCCTCTGCTCAACTCACCACTAAACAGAAGCAGAGCAGGGAGGACATGCTGATTTACAGTGGAAATCTTCCCATCTTGTGAGGAAGAAAGCCACCGGCGTAAGCAAAGGCTGTTTTGGAACATTTTGTCAGAGCCATCTAGCTTTGACTATGAGAAAGTGTTTTTTAAAACTGAAGGCACGTCATCTTCTAAAGAGAATGCTGCTGTATGTGTAGGAGCACGTGGCAACAGAAGTGAATTTCACCGTGAGGCTCAGGGTGAAGTGACAACACAGGGTCCCCTGGTGTCTCCAGGCTCTGTGCCCTATTTGTCTTTATCTTCACAGCCTCATGGGACCTACAGAGGAATTTTATTTTTATTTTTAGACAGGGTCTTGCTCTGTGGCCCCAGCTAGAGTGTAGTGACGTCATCATAGCGCACAGCAGCATCAAACTCCTGGGCTCAAGTGATCCTCCTGCCTCAGGCTCCCAGGTAGCTGGGACCACAGGGGTACACCACCACACCTAGCTAATTTTCCTATTTTTTTGTAGACATGAGATCTCTCTCTTGCTCAGGCTGGTCTCCAATCCCTGGCTGCAAGTGATCTCCTGCCTCAGCTTTCCAGAGTGCTGGGATCACAGACATGAACCACCATGCCCAGAACTGTTACAGGGTAGTCACTGAGTGAGTAAATAGATTCCTACATTTGGGATATTTTCAAAATTGGGCTAGCATGTTTAAAGAATTAAATTTAGCAATTCTCTTGAAATAAAATCAGATAATTTAGGAACATTCACAAGCTAGAAATGCGCGTGTAAGTGGTATGTTTCACATTTGCATTTTCTGAGTCCTATTTGATGGCCATACAGCACATAAAGATCGAAAGTTTGACAATGAGGCATAGAAATCCAAAGTTTTTTTTGCATATTGTTGAACAGTTTTATCTGCCTAAATGCAGGGATGGTTGTGGTGCGTTAGGACACTGGGGTTTGGGCTGCATTCTACTTGTAGGTGCTTTCAGAGACACTATCACCAGTGCCCTCATATGTAAAAGAAGAAACTGGGGAAACCTGACTGCACATTTGAATGAGCTGGGACGACTTTCCGGAAAGAACCTGTTTTCTGGCCCTGGAGCAGAGATTCGAACATCACAGCTGCCTGAAGAGCTTGTCACACCCAGATTGTGGGGGACCCCAGAATTTCCCATTCAACAGATTTGGGGTGGTATCTGAGGAGCTGCTGCTGTCTCAGAGACCTCATTTTGAGAACTGCTACCTGATCTAATTGCTTTGGAGGTGAAAGTGGAGTCCAGCCTTTGCTTTTCTGTTTTTTTTGAGGCCCCCAGGTGTCCCTGCAGAGATGCTAACTGCAGAGCTGAGTAGGGTGGTCCCTCACTAAATTTCTATAGTTCTGTGGAAAAAATCGTTTAGAATATAAATCGTTCACATTTTTATTGTTTGCCTTGATTAGGTTCACAAGATATCTATTCAACTCTTATATTACCCTAGCTACAAAGGGCTTGAAGGAGTTTGTTAACTTGTAAGCATTTCAGAGATTATTATAGTTTTTCTGTCAAAAGAATAAGGCAAAACTGCTTGGTGTTAACAAGTACCTGGACAGTCCCTTCCCTCTCCAAAACACAGAAGGTAAAAATAGTACTCAAAATTGTTATATGTGAACTTCTGGACTCTTTATTTTAACTCAATGTTTACATTAAATACATGCATGTCTCTCTACGTGACAAGTGATTTTTAACTAACTTATTATCTCTAAGAGATAAATGTAACCTTCTCTGTTTAAAGTTTTCCAGTTAAATATGTCCTGGTAGCACAAGTCGTATAAGGAATAAAAATAGTGGGTATACAGTATTTTTTATTTTAATGAAGTAATTGTTTAAACACTGATATGCAAATACGATTGAGAATGAATTTTCTTATGTTTGATGCTGTTACAATTATTCTCTGAAGAGCGGGCTGTAAAATTTATCTCACTCATCATGTGTAACTCTAGCCTGAGTCTCAGTAAAGTTACAAAGCCAAACGCGCAAAATTACAGTTTGCATTCATCAGTCACTGTCGCTCTGTGCTGTGCATGCAATCCAGCTGGACTTAGTGAGCGGAATCATTTTTCTCTAATTGAAAATAAAATTTGTTCCTCAAAGTATTCTAATTTAAGAGTTTGCTTTTCCCCTCTGAAACAAATAAAAAAAGTGCCATTGTGTAAGGCATTTCCCTAAACAGAGGGCACAGAGCAGAGTTGCTGAATTAAATCAGTTCCATTGTTACGGGGAACGTGGATTAGTGGTGGCAAACTGACACGTTCTAAACATCCTTCTCCTTTTATCTTTTCCCTTGTTTATTTAGAAAAATAACACATGTCTATGTATTTGTTAAAATGACTAACATCATGACGAGAAATTATACAGAAGAAAATAAACCTCGTCCAAAATCTCATTACCAAGAAACTGCCACCATCATTGTCTTCTGAATATTATTCTAGATGCATCTCCAATAAGTAGAAATAGAAACAAAAGGTGGAAGGAAGGATGGGGAGGAGAAGGGCTTTTATAAAATTGGCTCATGCTATACATATTCTCTATAAACACAACTATTAATTTCATTTGAGTTTGAATAAAGTGAAATTGGAAGAGTTGCTAGCTGATAACTAGAAATTGTAAAAAGGATTATGAAAAGTTAAAGGGAATTGTGGTCATTGTGTTTATAGTTACAGACACACTTTAGCTTCAGACAGTATCTATTATATTTACTATTTATAGGGTAGCTATTTACTCATAAAAAATTAGAGCACCTTTCAGCCCTTCTCTTTCTGCCTCCATTTTTATATCATTTTTCTATACTATGTAAAATTCGCTTTTGTAAGTCTTAATCCTATATATACACTGATACCTTCCTTACCATTTTTTGAAAAATGATTTTCTCCTTTTATAGACTCCTTATTTGGAATTATCTCACCAAGCAAATTTTGGTTCCAAAAAGTTCTCAAGGGTATTGTATTCCCAAGTTATCAGATATTTAAGAATATTAATTTGTTCCTTTTATACCTGAAAAATAATGTCACGTAAGCCTTTATTTTATTGGACTTAATTTTTATTAATAATCACTAGACCCAGCTCAGAATTTTGAATGTTATTGGGAAGAATCTGGAAGGTCTAACTTGTTCTTCCATTTTAGATAATTAGCTCTTTGCCCCTGGACATGTACTTGCTTTTTAAAATGATCAAAGCCTGATATTTCCATCAGAAAATAGTATTCTTTGTAAAATCATGGTTGTATAAATGTGATAAAAAACATTAGTGGTCATTAAGCATGGTGATTCCCAATCTTTTAGAGTATAAATATTCTTTGTAATTTTTTTTATTTTTTCTCTCTTTTTTCCCCCCCTTTTATAATATACACATAGAGCATGAATACATTTATGCATTTGTGGGATACAATGTGTTGATTTTTTTATACAGTTGGAGTGCTTACATCAAACAAATCAACATAGCTATCACCTCATTTACTTAATTATTATGTCAAGACATTTATGTTCTATTCTTTATAGATTGGACTTGTACCCTTGCAATATACTTGACAGGTGTGGTCCCACCGTTTACCCTCCCTCTATCAAACCTCCCCAGATGCTCTTCTCTTTAAGTGAAAATGTACTGATAAAGTATGAAACGAAAAACAAAACAGCATATCAATACCTCCTATGAAGATAGACATGGAAGCCTTCAATAAAATATCCATAAATCAATTCAGAATTATACACCATTGCCTGGTAGGGTCTATTCCGGGAATGCAAGGCTGCACCTCCATCCCCAAATCAGTCACCATGTTCCTGGGGTCCTAGAGGCAAAGCAGATGGTCACAGTGAATGCTGAGGGAGCAACAGCGTCCACTCATGATTAAAAATTTTTGTCAAACTGGGAACAGAGGAAGACTTCCTCAAGTGGATAAGCAACAGCTAAGGAAAACCCCACCAGCTAACATGCACGTACTGGTAAGACCCTGAATGCTTCTCTCTCAGTTAAGGAAAAAGGCAAGAATAGCAACTCATAGTCAACATACAGTAGGAAACTGTATCCCCTGTAATAAGACAAGAAAAAGAAATAAAAGGCCTACAAATAAAAAAGGAGGGATTGAACTGTCTCTGTAGGAGCTGATGTGATCGTTGACATAAAAAATCCCCCAAGTCTACAAAAACTCGCCGAACTATTAGCTGATTTCAGAAAGGCCACAAAACACAAGATCACCACACACAATATAAAATGAAAATACGCTACACTGAATCAGTTACACATTTAAGTGCTTTAAGGTTTGTTAATCACAGCACCATCCACAGGCATTGAGACAGGTAACTCACGCTGCCTACGGAGGCTGCATTGCATCTCAAACTTAGTCATCACAGAGACTTCAGGACTCCCTACCTCCAAGGACTTGGCCACAGCATATCAGACCAGCCCCGTGTCCCCTTTGTGTGATGTTTCCTGTACAGCTGCTTATATTAATCATGATTTTGGAAGATGTGGAGATGAAATCTGTTTTGGGTGCGATGATGCCCTTTAAAATACTGTCTGCTGTGTAGCCAGGTCCTCTGCCGTCTGTCCTGCAGCAGAAGGCCGCACACTGCCCACCATCCTTGCCTTCCTACTCAGTGAGGGGAGCACGAGTCTCCCTTGGCACACGCACACGGAGAGAGAAGCGCCTGGCCCTAGGGTTTGCCATCTACGGTTAAGCTCATTGAAAAAATAAGCACACGTATTTCCAAAATTGTGACATAAATTATGTAAGTACATCATTTATGCTTTCCTTAAACAAAAAAAATTATTTTAAAAATTAATAGAATGGACATCTGAGAGAAATACCATGTCTTCAACAACAGCCATTTAGGAATGAATATTCCAGAATCACTTTCCTTAGGTGTAGGTACTATTTGAGGCCACAGCAAAATTTCTTTCATACATAGACATGGAGTAAGAAGTATTGATTTGGTTCCTGGAGCATCCTTCAGTGAGGTTGTGTGCCACCTGCCATGTCCCTGTCCCCGTGTGGGGCGTCATGCCTCCCACCGTGCAGCCTCTGTCTGCTGTGAGCAACGTTCCTCTACTAGCTGTGTCTGCTGGGACTTCATCCAGTTTTGATCACATGTCCTTGGTAACGAGGGCCTGTGCACCCGGGTTCTACACCTGGAGAAGGTAGCATCCTCACTCCTTAGTGTCGGGGTGCAGGTGGTCACTCTATCCTGGAGTAGTGTCTAGGCTCTTGCTCTCTGGAGCCTCCAAGAAGGTGCCTGGCCAGACTTGATATAGAGGTTTTCAAGCTAATGCGTGTGGCTGTCACTTACACAAAGGGACTTAACTTTAGTCATGAAACTCTCCTATTTCTACCCGGATGATTGCATAACTGACACTGTCAACAGACCTATGTCATAGAGCCAGGCCACGTGGACTTGTGAATTCTACCCTTGCTGACCAAAGCAGCCCTTCTTAGAGCAGGTGCATCCGTCAGCTTGGGCGGCAGCCACAAAACATCACAGGCTGTGTGGCGTGGACAGCAGAACTCTACCAAGTTCCAGAGACCAGGGGAAGAGTCTTGTGAGGACTAAATGACACAAAATACTCCAACAGTGGTGACTGGTACGCACCAAGGTTTGTGACATCAGCCTTCGATGCTGTGTGGTCGTGCTGGTGTGTCTCTCTCTGCGCACAGCCTCGCTCCAGGATACGGACATGGAGCCTGTCTGTCCCTCACGGAACTTGCAACCCATCAGAGGAGACAGACACTCCTCAAGCATGTGATGGAACGTGTCATCATAAATGCTGGATGGGCCAAGATGGGTAGAATTGGATAGGAAAAAAAGAAGGAGCTTTCCTTGGTGCCTGTGCTGCACGAAGGTCGGAAGGCCCTGTTCAGACTGAAGTTCAAGGGTGAACTTGCAGAGTTCGGGTGCCAGCTTTGGCTGACAGCAAGCAGGGAGCTTGTGCCACTTAAGACACTTCTTTGGGCCTTTGGAGGTTGATGAACAGGAGGGAAAGTGACCTGAAATGAGACTGAAGAGGCAGGCAGAGGCCAGCTGGGCCCTTGCAGACTGTGTTAAAAATGCTGCCCTCCATCCAAGGGGGGTGAGAGGACTCTGAGGACTGTCACAGTCGGGAGTGTTGTGTGGAAGGAACAGGCAGACAAGGGTGGGAGTGCAAGTGCAGGGGAGCGGCAGGGACCAGCATGGCGCGGTGGGTGGAGATGCAGGTGCGGACGGTGCCAAGGCTTTGTCAGAGCTGAATGCAGCCATTTCCCGTTACTGCTATCGTGTGTTTTGTTGTGTGGCTTCAAATTTGATCACATGCAATTTTGATAAAAAATGTTAATTTTTATGCAGTTGAATTTATTCACATTTCCCTCTAGGTTCTTTAGTCTTTTGTGTGACACTTTGAGAAGCCTTTACCCAGCAAATCATAATCAAAATTCACCTGCACTCTGCTCCTGGAACCTTATGTCTGTAGCTTACTTCCATTTATAATTTTAGTATTCTTAAATCGATTTTGTTTAAAAATAAGATGTAGTAATGTAACTTTATATTTTTAAGTTATTATTGTAACATTATTTATTGAACAATTTGCCCCGAATGTTTTATAATAAAACATTCACTTAAAATTTCTGGATTTTGTGCAATTTCAGGAGTCCACTTGAATGAATAGCCCTATTTTGTGATATACAATGAGGTCAGACTATTTGGATAATGGCGGTCTGGATAATAGTCTCAAGTACAACGAGGGAGGCTGTATGTCTGTAGTGAGACCCGGAGCAGGATGGCGCCAGTGACCAGCTCCTCGGAAACCCTGCCCTGCCCAATGCCCCACGTACCTTGTTGGAACCTGACTTTTCTGGGTCTTGGGTTTGGCATTTATTCATTACTTTGAATTGCTAGTTAACTTTTCACACTGGTTATGATTTTGACATGCCCCCTCCTCCCCACCCTGTGGTTAGGAGGAACAGAGTTGCGAGAAGAGGCAGAGAGGGTGCAGACAGGCCATGACCACCGAGCAGGGGCCGTCTGCTCTGTGACAGAGCTGGAGGGTTCCAGTCTAATGCATGCCTCCTAAATCATCTAGCGCCTTCTGTTGTTTGTGCACGGGACTCATCTGGTGTAGCAACTGTGCTCTGGAGAGAGTGCTGTAGCTGCAACCCTCTGCTCTTTTGCAAATGTGAAAAATTGCCGTGGTGCGAGATCCAAGTCAGTCTCTGCACAGCCTCTGTCAATACTTGGCATTGATTTCTCTAATCTATCTATCTATATATTTTGTGTTCTTGCTGTGTGCCTAGAGCCATGACAAGCCCTGATCACACGAGGTGAGTGGGACGGTAGGGTGTGTGCCCTCCTGAAGCAATGAACATGTAAACAGGCCAGCACACAAACTACAGCTGGACACGCCCTGAGGCAGCCCTGGGGTCCAGAGACAGGACACAGGTGCCGTAGGAGGGTGGCGCTGAACGCGCACAGGAGCCAGGCCTCTGTCCTTGCATGCTCTGCCCAGGCTGCCCATGTGTCCTTGGGGATACCTTGTATACTCAGGAACGGTTTGTACACTCAGATTGTGGTTTTCCATGAGTTTGAATTAAATTTCTTTCTTTCTTTCTTTCTTTTTTTTTTTTTTAATTGTTGAGGATCCATTGAGGGTACAGAGAACCAGGTTACACTGATCACATTTATTAGGTAAATTTCCTCTTATAACTGTTACATGCTTTCAAGAGATGTATCACACACAGTGACCCACCTACCCCTCTCCTTCCTTCCCTCTCTCCACTCCCCACTTCCCCCACCCCCCCACCCCCCACCATGTACTAGGTCATCAATTGTCCTCATATCAGAATTTAGTACATCGGATTCTTGCTTCTCCAGTCTTGTGATGCTTTACTAAGAAGAATGTATTTCAACTCCATCCAGGTTAATACAAAAGATGTAACGTCTCCATCTTTTTAATGGCTTAGTAGTATTTCATGGTATACAGCTTATTAATCCATTTCTGAGTTGGTGGACATTTAGGTTGTTTCCACAGTTTCGCAATTTGTAAATTGAGCTGCAATAATCTAGTGCAAATGTCCTTATGATAAAATGATTTTTTTCCTTCTGGGTAGATGCCCAGTAATGGGATTGCAGGATCAAATGGGAGGTCTAGCTTGAGTTCTTGAGAGTTCTCCATACTTCCTTCTAAAAAGGTTGTATTAGTTTGCAGTCCCACCAGCAGTGTAAAGTGTTCCCTTCTCTCCACATCCACACCAGCATCTGCAGCTCTGAGACTTTGTGATATGGGTCATTCTCACTGGGGAAAGGAGATATCTTAGGGTGGTTTTGATTTGCTTTTCTCTGATAACTCTAGATGATGAGTATTTTTTCATATGTTCATTCTGAGTGGAAGATTTGGAAAGAGTTTTTATTCCATTGGCAACATTTTTGCTATTTTTCTTATGTGAATTTCTCTCTTCTAGAATTAAGTAGGAAGAAAGCCTTTGAAAAGTAGAAGTGTGGTGAGGCCCATTCAGTGCCGTGTACAACACTGACAAGACTTCACTGGGTCCCCAAGGTGAGGAGTGGTGAGCATTCCACATATTTCCACAAAAATCAGAAAGCCTATTGCTCTGCCTCTAGTGTCTCCATGGTGTCATCTCCAGCCCCGAGCAAGGGAATGTTCTGGGACGGCTACCAGCAGCTACCCAGAACCCCCAGCATGAGCATGCCGTGTCCAGGACCTGGAGAACAACCCCTGAAGGCGTCTTGGTCCCCAGGAACCAGGCTCCCGGGAAATTGCCCCTGCTGCATCCACACAGCATCGCTTTTGACAAATGCAAAGTTGACTTCAGAACTTTTCAATCAGAAGTAGAAAAGCTTTTTTTATCATCTGTTTTCCTGAAAAATAAAAATGTTCTCATGTGTGACTTTGCATTAAAACAGCACAGTGACGACCCTGTTTCCATCTGGTCTGTGGGTCAGTGGGTGCTGCTCACTGCTGGAAGCCGACTCATCGGGAGAGATGAATAATGGCAGTGATGCAGGGAGGTGTGGGGGGTGAGCCAAATAAGACTTCAGAGGTCACGAGGTCAACATGTTTTAGTTTTGTTTTTTTTTTGAGACAGCCTCAAGCTGTCACCCTGGGTAGAGTGCTGTGGCGTCACAGCTCACAGCAACCTCCAACTCCTGGGCTCAAGTGATTCTCCTGCCTCCACCTCCCAAGTAGCTGGGACTACAGGCACCTGCCACAACACCTGGCTATTTCTTCTTTTTGTTTTGGTTGCACCTGTCACTGTTGTTTGGTGGGCCCGGGCTGGATTCGAACCCACCAGCTCAGGTGTATGTGGCTGGTGCTTCAGCCACTTGAGCCACAGGTGCCAAGCCAGGTGTTTCAGTTTTTATATGAAGAAAATGGAGCTCAGAGAGGTTAAGAAAGTTGTCTGTGGCCATAGAAGCTGGTCATCAGCAAGGACAGGGTTGCTCTGCTCATCACTTCTGCACAGAATTTGTGGGGTAAAAGTCAGCTAATTAAAGTCTACTTACAGAAGGAAAAATTATTTTCTTCATTGCTACCATCTCTCTCAGGTAATTTGTTCACTTCTGCAATATTATCTTCTCAAATGTAACCAAAAAATAGACTAAAATGAATAGAATGTCATTAAGTCCTTCACTGACTGGCTATTGTCAGTTTTTAGATAAATTACTTACAGGCTTGAAATGATATAGAATAGAATCTATTGTACCAAATCAGATAAGTCAGACAACTTAGAATGAGATTATTGATTTAATAGCCAAAATTGATTGTTTCTCCCCATTTTCCTTGTAAAATAAATATTGCCTCACAGAAACAGCTGGATACTTGCAGTGCCACAAAAAGCTAAGAGATATCCCGGTGTCCAAGACCAGGAGGCATCTTGACTCTCCACACCCAGGATTTCCTTCACTGCCTTGTTCTGGGCTCATCTTGTGAAGAACAGATTGAGGGATGTGAGGGAGAACCCTGGGCCTGTGCACAGCACCTCTGGGCTTTCACCAGCTGGAAGGATGGTCATCTCAGCCATCAGGGTGGTCTTCCCTCCCCACCTAGATTATGCAACCATCAGTGCCCACCCTCTCTGAGATAATAAATCCTGAAAACGTTAGAGCAGGACAATGGGAGAAATTCTCAGGAATCGTTCTATTAAAAGTTTTAGGAAACTAGAATCTTTAGCAGACTGTGAGAAGATTCCAACCACAAAAGAAAAGCATAGCAATGGATGGCTGAGTTAAAAAGGCTATCAGGACACCTGTGTCCCCTCATGCAGGCTGTGGACTGGGGCTGGCCTGTAGCTGGTCTGTTAAGAGCAGGGTCGCACAGCAGGAGGTGAGCAGCTGGCCAGAGAGTGAAGCTTCATCTCCGTTTACAGCCGTCCCCACCTCCTGAGCTCCACCTCCAGTCATACCAGAGGGGCATTCGATTCTCAGAGGAGTGCGAACCCCACTGTCAACTTGAGTAGGAGGGACCCAGGCTGTGGCTCCTTATGAGAATCTAACGCCCTGCCTCCTGGTTCCTGGAAAAGCTGTCTCTCCTAAAACTGGTCTTTGGTGCCAAAAAGGTTGAGGACAACTGTGGTAAACTGAAGTGGTGAGAGGAGATGAAGGATTAGAAGGAAATGGAAATACTGTTCAGAGAACTGAAAGGTTGCTGGGTGCATATCATGCTCTGGATGCCAAATGTGGAGAAGTCTGAGAAACCCTCACAAAATGGTCAAAAGTCAAAAATTAAACTACGGCCCTTCCTGGGTGAAGGGTCAACTGCAACTTGGACTTTATAAACTCAAAAATGTAACCTAGTTATAGATAGCCTCACATTACTTGGAACTAAAACGAACTGTAAGAGCAAGATGATAAATGCGGCAATCAGAGTGTAGAAAGCTTACAGAGTGACCCCCCCCCCCCAGGAGAAACAAGAACAAATAGAACAGAAACAATTACGTAATAAACAAGAGAAAAGATTTCTGATCCAAAGAAACCTGGGGAATAAACGGGTTCCTTATACGCCAGGGGATTTCAGTCAAACAAAACTGATGTGCTGAACAACTGAAAATGCAAATGAAGAAATAAACAATAGGAAAAACTCATAAGCATTTCCAAGTTAGAAAATAGGTGACCTGGAAAAGTACAAAGACCACGCCGGCCTCAGCTCATCCCCCACAACACTAACTTCCAGGGCAGAGCAGAGACCCCTGGGAGGCTCCTGGGAGGAGAGGATTCCACACTCCCTGTATCTATCTGACCAACTCCATTATTTCAGTATCTGATTTTTCATGTGCCTAGAGGCCCCATAAAGGCATTTATGAAACACGTATGAGCTAGAAAACACGGCCCACATACCGAGCTGTAGCAGGAATAACTTCTAGGAAGCTAGCTGACACAGATATCACAAGTCTCATTTCATACCCACTTTTCCGTTCATCCTTTACCCTAAAAGTTTAAGCACAGATGTGGTCAAGCTTTACCACCATGAGGTAAATGAGGTGTGTCTATTTATAGCAAAACTTGGAAACTACTGAAATGTCCAATATCGTGGGAATGAGAATGTAGCTTAGGCTCCATGTGTATGTGTAAGATGCTTTTCAAATATTCTGTTTCAAGAGAGTATTTAATCACATAGAAACTCAATGACAACAATGACACCAGTGACTTCCTATACTTGCTAGATTGATAGAAAAGTTACAAGTACAGTTGGGCAGTCAGTACCTCTCATCCCCCTTGCCTCACTAGCGGTAAACATCTTATGTTACCACGGCTTGTACTACAGCACGTGCCCAAGAGGAAGCTGACACGGGTGCGCTGTGTCAGCTGACTCCAGCCGGAGTTTGGGTTTTGCACGTCTTCCCATTGATGTCTTGTCTTCCCATTGATGTCTTCCTGCTCCAGGACAAAGTTAGAGTGCAGCTTTCACTGGGTCATCACGTCTCCGTGGGATCCTCTACTCTGGGAAACTTTCTCAGCATTTTCTTGTTTAGTGACCTTGCCAGTCTCCATGACTGGTGTTGCAGGGGTGTCCAGACTTTGGGCTTCTCTTCCCAACATTGGAAGGAAAAGACAAGATCTGATGAGAAAAACCAAACATTTGTGCATAATTTTTGTGATATCTGACAGCACAGATAAGCCAAGAAGTCCTCACAAAATCTGCATGCGGCCCTCAGGTTGCAGGTTGGACAAGCCTGGAAAGTTCTGACGGGAACAGCCACAGCTTCCATTTATGTATTATCCGTGTCTGCTTTCAAATATTACGCAAAAGCAGAGTTGAATAGTTGCAGCAGAGTCCAAATGGTGGGCAAAGGTAACAATATTTACTTTCTCTCCCTTTACCGAAAGTGTTTGCCCACTCAGCTGTAAAGGATTGGTCTGTCAACCTGTGGTAGATTTCAAATTCCTGGGGCACAGAAATCTGCCCTTAACTTTCACAGGTCTAGTTCAGTGTGGTTAATAAATGTTGGGTCATTAACGGAGAGTGGCTGAGCGTGTGTCTAAGGATCCGAGGTCCTGACATTAGCTGACTTTTCAATGAATTACTTTCCAAAGCAAGTCTATTTACAGGACACCTAATCCTTCTTTCTGTCTTTGTTTTAACTTGCTGTCTACCTTTTGTCAACTTGTCATGGCAAGTTCTAAGTTCTGTAGAGAGAGCTTGTTCCTTGCAGAGTTTCTTTCCCTCCCAAATCAGGTTTGCTGTACCTTTAAACAGCAGTTAATTCCCTGGAAAGACAGATGGTTTTTCTTCCAAGAATTGAATTTCAAGAAAGCGAGAAATTTGATGGGTTTGAAAACATAGATTTAAAAATATACTTAGGAGACTTTTAAAGGAATTTCAAGAAAACGAGAAATTTGATGGGTTTGAAAACATAGATTTAAAAATATACTTAGGAGACTTTTTTTTTTTATTAAATCATAGCTATGTACATTGGTATGATCATGGGGCATCATACACTAGTTTCACAGACCGGTTGACACATTTATATCACACTGGTTAACATAGACTTCCTGGCAATTTCACAGTCATTGTGTTGAGACATTTACATTCTACATTTACTAAGCTTCACATATACCATTGTAAGATGCACCACAAGTGTATTCTCACCAATCCCCCTCCTTCCACCCCCCTCCATCCCCTCCCTTTCCCCCTTCCCCCTATTCCTAGGTTGCAAATGGGTTACAGCATTCATGTGGAAACCCTAAATTAGTTTCCTAGTAGGGCTGAGTACATTGGATACTTTTTCTTCCATTCTTGGGATACTTTACTAAGAAGAATATGTTCCAGCTCTATCCATGTAAACACAAAAGAGGTAAAGTCTCCATCTTTCTTTAAGGCTGTATAATATTCCATGGTATACATGTACCACAAGACTGATCTTAATTCCATGAAATGAAAGAAATAAAGTGTGTCTAGTTGGAAAGACTGGTTTTCTCACTACTGGCCTTCTCCACACATACTGAGCCACATTAGCCACACTGAAGGACCTAGTGGGCATCTGTGGCCACCAGCGGAAGCAGATGGCCACTGGCTGGACTTTGGCAGTGGGTGATGC
>CAUYPK010095705.1:0-31705 GCA_963574355.1 Loris lydekkerianus | reverse complement strand
GACCCCCCCCCGTCCCACCAAAAAAAAAAAAAATAAATAAATAAATATTAAAAAATAAAAATAATAAATAAATATTAAAAAAAAAAAAAAAAAAAAAAAAACAGCCAGATGTGGTGGGTGTCTGTAATCCCAGCTACTGGGGAGCCAATGGGAAAGAGCACCGCCAGAGGAAGAAGAAAATGAACAAAAAAGAAAGAGTACTTCAAAAACAAAGAATGAACAAGCAAGCTGAAATTAAAAATTAAAAAAAAAAAAATGTTTAAAAAAAATAAAAAATAAAATTTTTAAAAATTTTGTTTTTGACTTACTACAGTTTCTAAGAAGTGCTGTGAGAGGCAACAGAACTCTGGGGCGGCTCTAATATAGGCCAGGGCCTTGCCAAACTGCTCCCCCAGAGGGTCAAGGGCACCCAAAGGAAACTTCATAGCCCCTGTGGATGAATGACCTAGATGATAAACATCAACGGGGACCCCTTCTGACTTTGATGTACTGTCTCTTGTCATCACTGCAACTCCAGGGGACAGGAAAGTAAGGAGCTGCTGGAAATGCGGCCCAGGGATTCTGCTCACCCCCTGGAGCCTGCTTTGTCTTCCTTGTTGCCTTTCTCATTAGTTACTTGGCCTGCTCTGCCACTGGAGGGAGGAGAAGGTCAAACAAACATGGGTGAAGAATATGAGGCTTGGAAGGAGCTCTGCTCCCTAAGTTATGGTGGGGGATCTTACTGTGATGGAAACATGGGCGGGGGGCACGGGTGGGGAGGACCACAGGGATCTTCCTCACTCCTGGCAAAAAGGATTAGGTCCCTGAAATAGTTGGTAGGACAGGACCAAAGGAGTGAAGGAAGCTAAAGAATGCTCTTGAGCTGCACTGGAGCTGAAGCACAGACACATCCTGGCTCCTGACACAGAAATGCATCACTGGCAAGGCCAAAGGCACTTCATTACACAGGCATGCGACCTGCACAGTATTGGGTGAGATGCTGTTCTGGGCACAGAGGTACAGCAGTGGATGGAACAGATACACTCCTGCCCTCAGAGACCTCATAGTCACATGGACAGGCTTATGAACAGGGTAGAAACATGGTGGGAGGGGATATAGCTGTCACTTGAAAAGCATAGTCAGGGAAGAGGACATCTGACTGTAGGCCCAAAGGCAGTGAGCCTGTGAACATCCAAATGTGGTGGCTATTCCAGGCCAAGGCAATAGCAGGTGCTACGGCCCTGAGATGGGCAGAGCTTGGCCCACTGCAGAGTGGCAAGGGAAGTGGAGAAGGTGGGGGTCTGTCCTCACGGAGCTCAAGGCTACAGACCCCTACAGGCCTCAGCTACTTCATGAGGTCACACCCATCTTATGTGCTGTCATATCCCTAGCACTTGGCATCATAATTTTTGTCAAATGAATGGATGAAAAATGACTTCAATCCCAAACCTCATAATTTTCAGTATTTGTGAATCTCACTAAAGCATATGGTTTTCTCTATCACCTGCAGTAAATCACAGCTGAAAAACTCAAGCCCTGTTCAGGCCCTATAGACAATTGTATAAATAAGGGACCAAGATCATGTGTAAAACTGAACACACACACTAGCACCCTGACATTTGGGGTGCAAATGCCAGTGTTGGTAGAAGGCTCGGGCAGCATCTGAAATTCACAAGCTCCTTCGCCGTTTCCCACATAGAACACTTACAAAATCTGTCTAAAAAGATCTGTGTGTTGACCCTTACCTTTTTACCGGCAATATGTCTGAAGCTGGGGCAGAACAGTGACCCTGATGTAGCTAGGCAGCTCCCTATGCATGGCCCATGAGCAGGTGAGCTACTCTGCATTGGCCGCTGCAACCCTGCACTCACTTCTTGCAAAAGGATATTCATGAAGTCATTTTCTTCCAGCAGGGACCAGTTTTAACTGCACAAACCTTTTGTCCCTGAGTGTCTTTCATTTGGGAGGGAATGCAAAGTGATCACCAGGCGCTGTGTGTGCCCTTTGAGTCATATTATGCTAAGAAGATGCTTTTAAAAATTAAATCACCCGTTCTCCAAGTGAAGGTCAACTCCGCAGCTCCGCTATCAGAGCTTGCCCCACCGTGGCTTCCCAGCACCATCCGAAGCTGGTGCCCAAGTTCTTCCAAGTCACTACTCTGCTGTTAATTTCCTCACACCATGTGAGGTAACCACCTTTTAACTCTTTTTGATGCTCCCATCGGTCACCTGGGCAAACGCTGGTCTGAACACCACACAAAGGTGGATTTATTCTTATCACAGATCTAGAGAATAGTAGATTGACTCACACAGTAAATTGCTGCCACTGGCAAAAGCCCAATTGCACATTTTAATTTATCCCAAAATGCTCTTTTCTGGTTGAACCATCCCTCTTCCGATAACTTCACTTTCTTTTTGCTTCACCAGAGCTTGGCTTTCCTCTTTCTTCCAGAAAAACAAAAAGCGCATCAATTCAGGAGATTTACCATGAATGCAACACATGTCACAAAGAAGACGTGAGGCCTTGAGGCTGTCGGTTGGCTCACCAGCCGGGTGACTTGATCCCATCCACCAGCTGTGCCTCAAAAAGCTTAAATTCAGAGTCTCTCCAAATTACCCTTACTATATGCAAGGGGCCTTAGAGGTCACTGGGGAACCCACTGAAATGGTGAATATGAAATCTGAGGACAAGGGTCTATTACAGCAATCATAAACTGGCAGCCCACATGCAGAGCCTGCCTATGGATCTGTGTTGTGTAACTTTTATTCTTTTAGAAAAATTGGAAGTAGATGCCAACCTTTCAAAAAAGAGGAAATCCACCTGAAAATTGGGATTCCTGGCATCGCTTGAAAAGTATACCATCTGGCAACTCTGGGCCAGAATTCATAGTATGTGGCACACATTGGCTGGAGCTAGGTGGTGGCAACCCCTTTGGATGGGGACAGAAGTCACATGCCCGGTAGGCCTGGAAACTGTACACTATGTATGGCAAAAGGTCCAGGGAAACAGCAGATTTAGCTCGGTTTTGTCGTGAGAGATCCACACCAGCCTTGAAAATCCAAGGGGGAGGTGGAGAAGGGGATGTGCACCCTGGTACAGTGACCTGTATTTGAGGACTCCAAAGCCTCCAAGCATTTCAAGGTGTCCCAGCGTTCTCAGGCAACCTGCTTCCCATGGCACAGGAGATCACAAAACAGGGCCATAAATTCCTCCCATCCCGGTATGTGGATCGCTTTGCAGTGTGATTTTTTCATCATTTCCCATTAAGAGAAAGTCTATTTTTCTAGCTGGGCTTGGCCTAGTGACTCTCTTTGGCTAACAGGATGTTAGCAATCATGACCAAGCAGTCTTTTAAAAGCACCCACATGATGAGGTTTGTGCTCTCTTGCTGCCCTGAGACCACCAGTGCTGGATAATAAGACCACGCGGAGCTGAGATGAGCTGTCCCAGTCAAGGTCCTCAGGACAAATTAAACTACCAGACATGTGAGTGAGGCTGTCGTAGAGTCCTAGGCCATCTGGCCCAGCCACCTGCTAGCTCACTATAGAACTGCCCAGTCCACCTGAAGGCTTATGAGCAATAATAATAAAGTTGCTGTTTTAAGCCACTACACTTTGTGGTGGATTGTCAGGCAGTAATAACCAGCTAGCACTTATGGCTTCTCAAGGCCTATGATCCTGTCACCGTTAAAGCTTCTTCTGGGGCCTCTTCATGGCAGGTGCTGTCTGTAACCCTAACACTTAGGCTTCTGCTGCTGCCTCTCCTTGAGCCCAACAATGCATGGGATTTTCAAGGAAGGCAATCAAAGACCCCAGACTAAATGACTTCTACTCCTTCCTCTCAGATGTTACAGTCTGTTACTCTACACTTTACTTCTGAAGAATCTGTAGCAAAATTTCCCATGTGGTTGATCTTTATGGAAATGAGCAGCATATTTTGGTCTCTTCAGAGCGATGATCTTCACAGCACCAGGGTTTCCTTTGGGGAACCACCTTGCCTCATTCCCTCAGTCTTTTGGGTGAAAATGACCCTACTTCTGGCCCAGCCTAGTTGATGAGGGAACTACTTCTACCTGACCATAGAGAATGGAGGTTAGCTCAGGAAAGAGCTGGTTCTCGGATTCACATCAGAACTAGGAAAGCAACAGTCTTTCTCCTGGGGTTGCAAAGCAGGTAGAAGGGAGCCTGGAGCCACTGGGAACCATCTCTGGGCCACATAGGTAACAACTGCCTGACGGTGAGTAGAGATGCGGTTTCAAAGTGTGGTCCACGGACAAGTAACATCAGAATCATTTGGGAACTTGTTAGGAATTAAAATGCTTATGTTCCACCACAGATCCAGTAAATCCCAAATTCTGGGCTGAGTTCCAATAATCTCAGCCTGTCCAAGTTTTTATTGTTTGTTTGTTTGAGACAGAATCTCATTCTTGCCCTGGGTAGAGTGCTGTAGCATCATAGCTCACAGCAACCTCAAATCTTGGGCTCTAGCTGTCCTTTTGCCTCAGCCTCCTGAATAGCTGGGACTACAGATGCCTGACACAATGCCTAGCTAATTTTCTATTTTTAGCAGAGACAGGGTCTTGCTCTTGCTCAGCTGGTTCGAACTCCTGTGCTTAAGCAATCCACCTGCCTCGGGCTCCCAGAGTGCTAGGATTACAGGCATGAGCCACCAAGCCCTGCCCAACAATCTGTGTTTTAATTGGCTTTGTAAGTAATTCTGATGCATGTCCCAAGTTTGAGAATTTGGACTAGAGCTGAGTGATGAAAGAGCTTCCTGTGACAGCATCTGAGCAGCAGAATCCTACCATGCCGGGGACCAAGTCTACAACCCTGGAATTTCCAGGTCTGTGGCAACACATTTTCATTTGTTGTTTAAGCCAATTTGGATTTCTGTCACTTGCTGTTAATGAACACTGACTAATATGAAGGTCTGGATTGCAGCGGAATAGCTTTTCTGTTGTAGGTTCTCCTGACTCTCCTGACAGAAATGCTAACTACAAGGCTGTCAAGGTTCTCTAATTCACTCACGTTGAGGGGTGTTACTTTATTTCTGTGGATGGCAGCTTGTCTGGGAAAAGTAGTTCAGATATATCACTTCCCTGGAGCACTCTGACAACTTGGACAGTAAACTTTCTGCATTAAAGACTAATGTTCTTTCACCCCCAAGAAGACAACAGCCTCTTAAAGGACTATATAGTCTTTGGAAGGAGACTATATTAGTTTTTTCTTGAAGTGTTATAGAGGTTTATACATAGAGGCTGGAGTAATATAGGACATGAGGTCATTTCCTTAGAATAGGGACAATTATAGTGATAGGAATGATGCTATCATGGAGTTGTATTATATGCACATTTAATTGACATGAATTCAAGTTTATGGGCTTAGCCAAAGAAAAAGGGGCAAGGGGAGAAATAACTCCTCAAAGAGTGCAGGCAATAGGTTACACTTCTAGAATGGCAGACTAGCTCATTCAGATCCATCTTTCCCTTTCCCTAGAACACAACTAGAAAACTTGGACCAATTATTATAAAATCTGCCTGAAAAGAGAAATGTTGGAAGGCACAAAGAGTAAGGAGGAATCACAGGACCAAGAGAAGAAAGAAGAAAGAAACCCAGAGAGGTGAAGCCAACATGTGGGAGGTCTTTCTTCTCAAGGTGCTGCTGATTCTAAAGAGGCTACACTGACTGAGAAGCTGAGCCGAGCTTGTGACAGACTAAAGTGCTACAGTCTGAGAATTGAGGGAAAACTGGAAGTAGCCGGGAGTGAAGGCCACAGAAAGGTTAACCATGTGGGAAAATCCAAATTACTACTGGCTGTATAAAATAATAACAACAATGTCTAGTGGGGTTTAAAGCCTAGAGAGACTTAAAATACATTTAAGTTGGGAGGGGAATAAATGGAGTTATGGAGTTGTAAGGTACTTCTACTGAATGAGAAATGGTAAACTTGCTAATTTAAAGTAAACTCTAATAAGTCAAGAATGCATGTTGTAATCTCTTGTAATGACTAGAAGAATAATAAAAGAATATACAACTAACAAGCTAATAGAGAGGAAAAGAGAAGAATACACAAAGCAATCAGTTCAAAAGAAGGCAAGAAAGGAGAGAAAGAGGAACATTAAACAAGCAGAACAAATAAAAAGCAAACAATAAGATGGTGGATTTAAACTCAAATATATCAGCCATTACATTAAACGTAAATGGACTAAATGTTCCCATTAAAACACACAGATTGTTAGAGGATAATAATAAAAACCAATTACATACTGCAAAGAAGAAACAAACCTTAATATAAAGATACAGAAAGTTTGGAAGTAAATTGATGAAAAAATAAATAACCAAAAGAAAGCTGAAGTATTTCTGTATCAAACACTTTAGGGCAAAAAGCATTACTAGAGCAAAAGAAAAACAATATGTGATAATAAAAAGTTCAATTCACTAAGAAGATATATAAAGTCTAATTTTATAGGTATCAAAGAAGACAGCCCTACCAATACAGAGTAAAACATGTAAGAAGCCCAATCTTTCAGGAAGTCTCAGGTTCCATGTGCCTCTGGTAATGTAAATATTCCAGCACCCTCAGCATGATGCCAGTGTTTAAAAACACACATTTTTCTTAAAACTTTACACAAGGCCAGCTGTTTTATCTGGGGATTATCCAAGAAGCCATGATTTTTCCTACACAGGAAGAGAGACTGACTGTCTTAGGCTTGCCGAGAAATGACTTATCTGTATGAGGTCATCTATATTAAGCCATATGTGCTGCATTTAATCATCAATAAGAGGGATTCCTAAGAGTAGCTTTGGCCTCCTACACTTTTTGAGCCTAATATTGGGTAAGGTATGGCTCTTATTTCAGTGTGAAGGTAGTGACATGCTGGGGTTTTCAACTTTCCTCTTAGCCACAGAACTCTGTCTTCAAATTTGACTTATGTAGGAGACAAGTATATTTCATAGATAAAGGCTGAGACTCAAACCTGATTAAAGTTAAGTATTCTACTACTCTAACAGTGTCCTCTTTAAGAATATTGATGGACCATTGTTCTTACAATTTCCACCAATATTGATGGAAATTATAAGAACCAAATACCAGAACAACTGGTAACCTAATTTTTATCAGCTAGACCCAGACATGTATTTTTTATATGAATGCATGCTTCTTTGCCTTGATGGCCAGGAGCCTCAGAGTCACAACAGTAACTACATTAGGCATTCATTTGTTTATCTCCTGGTTTCATCTTCTTTTCATACTCTTGTTTTATCTTCACCCTCTTTTCCTCATGTATTTTTTATGGTCTTGTACTACTTGTTAGACCATGTCAGAACTCTTTGGAGAAAGGCAGATTATAGATTAATTAAATGAAGCCCTATTTATCAAAGTGTTGTCCATAAAAGTATGTGTTATGGGTTGAATTGTGTCCCTTAGAAAGATGTTGAAGTTTTTTTTTTGTTTGTTTTTGTTTTTAATTAAATCCTAACTGTGTATATTAATGCATGTATGGGGTACAATGTGCTGATTTTATATACAATTTGGAATGTTTACACCAAACTGGTTAACATAGCCTTCACCGCACTTACTTAATTGTTAAGACATTTATAGTCTACTTTTAATAGATTTGATATGTACCCTTGTAAGATGTTGAAGTGGCTATGAGTATGATCTTGTTTGGAAATAGGGTCTTGGTAAATGACTAAGTTAAGAGGAGATCATTATGGTGGACCTTGGTCTGTCTTTCTGAAAACGGCTAATTTGGGCATAGGGACAGATACACATATAAGGGAGAATGTCATGTACAGACTGGAATTATGCTGCCACAAGCTAAGGAACTACCAGAAACTAGGAAAGAGGACTGGAAAGACCTTTCCCTAGTGCCTGTCAACTCTTTGATCTTGGACTTCTAGCCTTGAGAACTGTGAGGTAATACATTTCCATCGTTTAAGCCACTCAGATGGTGGTACTTTGTTACGGCAGCCCTAGCAAACTAATATAGTATACCAGATGATTTTAGTTGATACATGGCTTAATTTTTAAAGATATCAATATATTTATGTTAATGAGCATTAGAAAAAATATAACAAGTGACTCAAACCTGTTATTTTTAGGTATGTTATTCCTTAGGACTAGGGTGATGTAGGTATTTTTTAAAGAAAATAATAGTGGGCCAGGCATGGTGGCTCACGCCTGTAATCCTAGCATTCTGGGAGATGGAGGTGGGTGGATAGCTTGAGCTCAGGAGTTCAAGACCAGCCTGAGCAAGAGCCATACATCTCTATTAAAAATAGGAAAACTAGCAGGGCATTGGTTGTGGCAGGTGCCTGTAGCCCCCAGCCAGGAGAAGGAGAGGCTGAGGCAGGAGAATCTCTTGAGCCCGAGTTTGAGACTGCTGTGAGCTGAGCTAATACCACAGCACTCTATCCAGGGTGACAGAGAGACTCAAAAAAAAAAAAAAAAAAAAAAAAAAAAAATAAATAAAGAAAGGAAGGAAGAAATAAAAGAAAATAATAGTTTAGTTAGCACCTGAGGGGGCTGAATAGTGAGTAGTTAAGAGCAGAGATTCTGTTGCCTCCTGATAAATAATGGAAGAAAAAAAAGAGTAGAAATTCTGCCTCCTATGTTCTCAAATACTGGCTTCGCCACTTATAGGCTGTGTGACCTTGGACAGATTCCTTAACCTCTCTGTGCCCCAGTTTCCTCAGCACAATAATGTTGATAGCAGCAGTACCTCCGGCACAGGGCTGTCTAGATGATCAAACATAAGATTAAATGTGTGGTGCTACACACTGCTCAGAAGCTAGTTCTGTGCTTTGTTAAGTGTTACCTCTTACTTTTATTACTCAGATATGGAAAAAATAGTGATCACAGCACATCATGAAAAAAGGAAGTTCCAGTTCGCTCAGGAGGGTAGCTGGGAAAGGTACAGGGTCAGCACTCCCACCCTTCTGGGGGCTCTGAGAGATTTTGTGCAGTGGCACACTACCCTGGGTTTCATTTGTTTAACAACTACTTTTGGAGGAACTTCTAAAAAACATTTTAATTTCCTTATATAGAGTGAAGACAGCACCAGCAGGAGAGGCTGGAGGTCTGTCAGCTTAAGTAGCAGTCAGTGGGGCCGCTGCAGAAGATGTAAAAGAAACAATGATGCCCCATCGTCACCTGCTGTGGGAGCTCCACCGCTGACCCTGGCTGCCATCTGGTCCCACAGATCCTTCTCTCCCCCTCTTCCCCAGCTCCCATCTGACCAGAGCTGGGAGAGCCCTAATTTGCCAGATTTTTCTGACATCTTACATGCTGTATCCTTTTCTTGACTCCTATAGATCATTTCTCCATTATCTATTTCTCACCTCGAGGTGAGAAAGGTGACACCTCGGTGACCTTACCAGCTGCAGGGACCATGACATGCCGGCAGGGGTTGCCTCCCACCTCTGTCTCCCTTGGGTCCTAGCCAGGCCTCTTTCCTGGCTCTGGGATTTACCAAGAAGTCTCCAGGAACCAGCTTGATGCTGACTTTGCCCCCATCAGATTCTGGCTCCTCATGCCAGGATGCTCTGTTTGTGTACAGCACTTCCTGGGTTACTCCTGACTGCAGCAGGATGCAGATCAGAGACCTGCCACAGGGGTCTCAGCACTGTGTGGCTTATGCATGTACAGATCCCAGCTCTGGGGATCTGGGTTGCCTGAGTTTCCTTTGCTAGTGACACAGACTCAGGTCCTACCCCAGTGCTTTAGACAGTTTTCTGTTGTTTTTAACAAAATTCTTGAAACCAGGTATGTATAAGGAAAAATAAATTTATTTCTTATGGTTATGGAGGCTGAGAAGTCCAAGATCGAGGGGCTACATCTGGGGAGGGCCTCCTTCTTGGTGGTGCTGGGCATCGCATGAAGAGGGGGCTGAGCATACTAGCTCACATGTCTCTTCTTCTTACAAAGCCACCAGTCCCACTCCTGTGATAACCTATCAACCCATTAATCCATGAATGGATTAACTCATTAACAAGGGCAGAGCTTACATGATCCAATCAGCCCTTAAAGGCCTAACCTACCTATCTCTCTCTCTCTCTCTCTCTCCCGTCCTGGGTAGAGTGCCATGGCATCACAGCTCACAGCAACCTCAAACTCTTGGACTCAGTTATCCCCTTGCCTCAACCTCCTGAGTAGTTGGAACTACAGGTGCCTGCCACAGTGCTTGGCTAGTTTTCCTATTTTTCATAGAGACCAGGTCTCATTTTTGCTCAGGCTGGTCTCTAACTCCAAGCTTAGGCAACTCCCTGGCCTCAGCCTTCCAGAGCGCTAGTATTACAGGTGTGAGCCACTGTACCTGGCTCTTTTTGTGTTTTTGAGACAGAATCTCACTCTGTTGCCCAGATTAGAGTGCAGTGGCATCAGCCTAGCTTATAGCAACCTCAAACTCCTGGGCTTAAGAGATCCTCCTGCCTCAGCATCCCAAATAGCCGAGACTACAGGTGTCTACCACCACTCCCGGCTAACTTTTCTATTTTTAGTAGAGAAGGGTATCTCACTCATTCTCAGGCTTGTCTCAAACTCCTGAGCTTAAGCAATCCTCCTGCCTCAGCCTCCCAGAGTGTCAGAATTACAGGCATGAGCCACTGCACCTGGCTGAAGCCTCACCTCTCAATCCTGCCACTTGGAGATTAAATTTTAACCCGAGTTTTGGAGGGAACAAATATTAAGTGATAGCGCCTAGCCATGTGATAAGCCAGGGTCCCCCTTCACTGCAGGATCCCCCCTATCAAGGTTTTTACTCTAGATCAGTGGTTCTCAACCTTCCTAATGCTGCGGCCCTTTAATACAGTCCCTGTGGGTCACAACCCACAGGTTGAGAATTGCTGCTCTAGATTGTTCAGGGTAAAGAGTCATACCTAGTCTTTTACCTACAACCTGACTCCTCAATAAGCCAAATCACTATCTAAATCCATCCACTGGAAACATTTAGAGACCGAGGCACCACCCTCTCCACCCTGAACGACCTGGCCTTCTCCCTGGTCACCTCGTGCTCACCCTGGCTCCTAAAAGACAAGGTTCCTTGTGCCAGCTCCTGATACTAAGCCCCAGCTGCCACTTTCCAGCCTATTGCCACTTTCCAGCTGTGTGAATCACCTGCTCTATGCCTTGGAGAACCTACCTCAAAAGAAAGCTACAAGGATTATGGGAGATGATAAACATAAAAGCTTATAATGGTGGCTAGCTCATGGTAAGTGCTCAATAAATGTAACTTTCATTTCATTAAAAGAGTCTTTCACCATAAACTCTTTTGTACCTTCAGAATCTTATACTATTTGCATGTATTATTACCCATATAAAGTAAGCAAATTAATTTGAAAATAAAACAAAATAAAAGAAATGTTCAAGTATAAGCACATCTCAGTTGTAGAATCAGAAAGCAACTGTGATGTTTAATTTTATGTATCAACTTGACTGGGCCACAGGGATCCTAGATATTTGGTCAAACATCATTCTGAGTTTCTAAAAGGGCATTTTGAGATAAGATTAACATATTAATCAGTTGAGTAAAGCAGATTGTCCTCCACAAGTGAGTGGGCCTTATCTAATTAGTCGAAGGCCTGAATAGAATAAAAGGATCAACTCTCTCTCAAGTAAGAGAGACTTCTCCCTTGCAGACTGCCTTTGAACTTCATCTGACAGCCTTTGAACTGGAACATCAGCTCCTCCTGGGTCTCTACCCTGCTGACACACCTTGGAGATTGGACTTGCCAACCTCCATAATTTTGTGAGCCAATTCCTTGTAATAATCTCTTTCTCTTTATATATACATACCCTCTTGATTCTGTTTCTCTGGAGAACCCTTACACATTTGCTAAAGGTCAGCTCAGCCCTTGGTGAGGAAAGGTAATGGAGCGAGGCCTCCCATCACAGCACCCCTGGAGAATGACCCGGCCCTGCTCTCCTGCTCAAGAGTCCCAGAATCTTACTGGAGCAAGTCCTCTCCTGGTCCGGGAACACAGCAGGGGGCTGGGGATTCAGGTTTGGCTCAGGTTTGCTGGGAATGAAGACCTCAGCGTTGTCCTTCCTCTTTGCAGACAAATTCCTTTCTCTTTTATTACCTATAGGAAATCAATTGTTTATATGTCAGATACCGAGCACAAGCAGGGTTGAAGCATTCTGTTCAGGCATTTGTTTATTATTATTCCTTCACTTATTCATTCAAGAAATATTTATGGAACTACTCTGTGTCCTTGCTAGTTTGGGATTAAAGATGTGAATAATGCAGACAACAAAACAAATTTGCCGAGAGACGTGGTGTGCCCACCACATTTTGGTAAATAAATGAAATATTCTTGGATACCCACAGGTTTTCCACTTTTAACACGTATGAATGGGGTCAAGTGTCACGATCAATGGGGTGTTAGGGCTAACTGGTGGCATGCCACATCAAGCAGTGGTGCCACTGAGGCCATCCTGGAGTCCAGGGAGCACAGTAAAACACGATCACCACCTTCACGGAGCTCACTGCTGAGTTGAAGAAATGGACAGTTAAGTGGATGAGACAGCAGGGCTCAGAGAGAAGAAAGGCCTGGTCTCAGGGTCTCTGAGGAACATGTGTTGTGGAGGACATGGCTGGCAGGTGTGCAGGGAGCCAATGGTGAAGAGGGTCCTTATGGATGACTAGGCTGTTACCAGGGGCATTAAGGTGGGGGTATTCCAGATGTGCGGAATGGTGTGTGCAAGTTTGGTGAGGGCTAGAAGGCTGGGCTGGTGAGTGGTCCCGGACAAGGAATAGTCCGAGGGCCACACTGCAGAGTCTGACTTTCCCCTCAGGTCAGTGTTTCCAAAGTGGGGCACCTGGAGCACTTGGGGACAGGGGATGATTCTAGATGCTAGGTGGGTAAATGGTTTTTAAGCAATTATATAACCTAAAGTGTAAGGAAAAAAAGAGGTAACTGGCATGCCAAACCCTCGATTTCATAAATATTATTGCTTAGAACAACCCTAGAGTTATGAAAGAAAGAAAAAGGGAGAGAGAAAGAGGGAGGAAGGAGGACAGAAACAGGGGGAAAGAGGGAAGGAAGGGAGGAAGTTAGGAACGTAAGTGACTAGTTTACATAAGTTAAAAAATAGTACGGGTGGTTTTGTGGATATGGCAAAAACTGGGAAGGAGGTTTACAAACGGGGCAAGTTTGGGGAAAGTGGCTCCAGGGCTCAGAGCCAGCAGAGGTCTGTGAACACCAGGACTCACTGTGGGCCTCTGTGCTTGTAGCTCCCTGCACCTGAAAGGCTGTGCCTATGGCCGGGTCCTGCTGTCATTCCTGTCCCACCTGCAACACCTCCTCCTCTGAAGAGGCTTCTCTGACCACTCTAGACAAGGTGTCCCCCACTCTCACAGCCCCAGAGTCCCATCTTAAGATCTTCACAGCCTTTAAGTCTGTCAAGTGCCAGTCTCTCCTCCGAATTCCTAAATTCACCCAAGAACTGGGCCTCCCTTTGCCAGGTAATGGGAAGATCACTTCTGCCTTCCTCTCTGCTGCACACTCCCTGTCCTGTGCTCACGACACGACAGAGCAGATGGGACCAGAAAGCAGATGGGATCAGAGAGCACAGGGGCGTGAAGCCACAGAGGTTGAATCCACTCCTCCCTGCTTCCCTTCTCCTTCCTGTGGGGGAAGTTTGGTGAGCTCTGGGCACACAGCCCCCTTCCACTGGCCAACACCTGGGGTGGGGCCTACCTGCTTCAGAGGGGCAATGCTGAGTGCCACTGGCCTGCTCTTACCAAGCATGAAGGGAACAGTGGATCTCTTCCTCTCAGAGTCCCACACCCATCTCTCACCTGTTTCCCAACTTTGGTGGGGAAATGAGGGGATTACCTATTGGCTCCCCAAAATTACAAAGCCCAACTATCACTTTGTAACTTTCCCTGGTTTATTTATTTATTTAGCCTATTGGTTAAAAGCTCAGACTCTGGTCTCAAAGACAGCTGGAGTTTTGACCCCAGCTCTGCCCGTTCCTAACTGTATGACCTTGGGAAAGTTTCTTGACCAGTCTGTGCCTCAGTTTCCTCATCTGTAAAACCAGTACTAAGGCAGTATTTTCCTTGGTGTTGTGGTACCTCTTCCATGAGGGATTCTCAGTAAGTTCCCCTTGGAATAGTGCTTGGCACATGCTAACAAAAACTTAATAAACATTGGCAATTATTATCATATAGTCATAATGAGGTTTTGGTCAGTGAAGGACCACATATATGAGAGTGGTCCCATAAGATTATAGTACCATGTTTTCATTGTACTTTTCCTATGTTCAGATATGCTAGACACCCAAATGCTTACTGTATTCAGTGCAGTAACATACTGCACAGGTTTGTAGCCGAGGAGCACAGCAGGCTCTACCATGTAGGTTTGTATATATAAGTATACTCTGTGATGTCCACTCAATGGCAAAATTGCCTCATGACACATTTCTTGTATCATATTCCCACTGCTGGGCAATGCTTGACTGAACATGTATTCGTGTGCTTCTTGTCTGTGCTCCCAGCCAGAATGCGGTGCCACAGGAGTCTGGGCCTGTCTTGGGCCAGCACAGTGCCTGGGGTGTGACAGGTGCATTGGGCATGACAGGTGCTGGGTGAATGAATGAATGATCAGCAGGTATGTCTTTTCAGGTCACTGCTAGTTGTTCTTGAGTAAAGGCTCAGAATTAGTTTGGAAATCCAGTCTCATGAGACAGTACAAAAGGCCCCTGTCTGCTCTTCTGAGTGGGAGCCTGTTTCCTGCAGGGCTAAAGAAGGCTCAGATGAAAGGTGACAGAGCAGAGCAGGAAGCAGGCACAGCTTCCCCGGAGTCAGACAGTCCCTTGCTGTGGACAGCAGGGGCTTTTGGGGGGTGTGGGGGTGTGGGGGGGGGGGGCTGCCAAGCAATCTAATTGTAAAGAACATTAAGTATCAAGAAATTCAGATTTGGCCGGGTGCAGTGGCTCGTGGCTCATGCCTGTAATCCTAGCAAGCTGGGAGGTGAAGGCGGGTGGAATGCTTGAGCTCAGGAGTTTGAGAGCAGCCTGAGTAAGAGCAAGACCCCTTCTCCACTAAAAATAGAAAAAATTATCCAGGCATTGTGGCGGGCACCTGTAGTCCCAGCTACTCGGGAGGCTGAGACAAGAAGATTGCTTGAACCCAAGAGTTTGAGGTTGCTGTGAGCTATGATGTCTCTAGGCACTCTATCCAGGGTGAGATTCTGTCTCAAAAAAAAAAAAAAAAGAAAAGAAATGAAAATAAAGAAAGAAAGAAATTCCTCTTCTCTCTTTGCTTTTTGCCCCAGTCTCACTCTCAAACTGTGTCTGGTGTCAACTGTTCTGTAGCTGAGGCCTTCACACCAAGAATGACTCTCATGTTCCCCCACCCCACTTTTTCCAGGGCCAGGACTTGGTCAAGCTCTTTAGAGTCCTGTGCCTGCCTCACCATCTCTTCCTGCAGCCTTGCAGTCTGCAGTCCAGGGGCTCTCACCCAGGAGGGAGCATTATTAGCATTAGCCCTGACCACCTGATGCTCTAGCAGGTGGCATAACACCTTCCATTAACTGACAGATTTCCCGAGTGGCTGGAAAGTGTGTGTATGCTGCATGCTGGGGAAGCAATGAGGGGAAGAGCTGGCCTGTGCCCTGGCAAAGGGACACAGGCTGGTGAGCAAGGACGGGGTGAGAGAAGGAAGAAAACTCTCTGCTCAGTGAGAGCAGCATCATGAGCACAGAGGCCTGACCCACACAGCCATAATAGGAGTGAAAAGATGGCATTACAGAGGAAGCAACCTCTGAGCGGAATCTTGAGGGAACATCAGGGAACCAGACTTCAGGGGTCAGAGTGCAGAAGAAAGGGAATGTGGTCATCCAAGCAGAGGGAAGAGCCTGGGCAAGGGTTTGGAGGTGAGCAAGAACATGGTGACAGCATGTTTGATGGACAAATGTTATCTTCTCTGGAGACATCAACTACTGGGCGTGTTTTCCAGGGCTGTCAGTTATGGGATGAATTGATCCCCCTCACCTAAACTTGTAGGTTGAAGTCCTAACCACCAGTACTCCTGGTGAGAAAAGGATCTTTAAAGAGGTAGTTGAGGTAAAATGAGATCAGATGAGTGGGTCTGATCCACTATGACTGGTGCCCTTACAAGAAAAGGAGACTAGGACACAGACACACACAAGGGAAGATGAGGTGAAGACATGGGAAGAAGGTGGCAACTACAAGCCAGGGAGAGAACCCTTGGAAGAAACTGACTTTGGTTTTGAACTTCTAGCTTCAAAATGATGAGACTGTCAATGTCTGTAGCTTAGACGACCCAGGCTGCGGTACTTTGTTATGTCTGCCCTATCAAACTACTACATTGCCTGATTTCAAGTATTTCCTCATTTCTCTTTCCTTAGGTTCAGAAAAATGGTCTTGTCATAGCTGGCACACCTGGCTTTGAGGATGCACTTGGAATGGAGAGAGAGGTGCAGTCCCAACTTAGGATCAGGCGCAGGGACTATTGTAAGCAGGCCTGCCTCCTACATCCTTACCTTTCCTCCCTGTCTCTCACCAATTATTTTGCTCACCCTACTTTCCAGGCTCTTTTCTGAAAAACCTCCTCCAGCAGACAGGTGCTGTTCTGCCTAACCAGCTTCCTTCGTCCTTCAGATTCACCTCAGTTTTCCTCTGGAAACCACCTTTACTGCATTACCAGTCCATGTGATTGGGTAGTAATAACCACACCCCTTAGTTCTATTGGCTGAACCTGGCCAATCAGAGCCATGGTGATTAGATCAGATCTAGCCTATGACCCATTGTGGGTTTGAGAGCCAAGTCTGGGCCTTTTGCTGAAGATTTTAAGAAAGAAAAATTCACCTTCTGAGCTCCGGGCCTGTAGCTCACTGAGTAGGGCACCTGCCACATATACTGAGGCTGGCGGGTTCCAGCCCGGTTCAGTCCTGCTAAATAACAATGACAACTGCAACCAAAAAATAGCCGGGCATTGTGGCAGGCACTTGTAGTCCCAGCTACTTGGGAGGCTGAGGCAAGAGAATCGCTTGAGCCTGAGAGTTTGAGGTTGCTGTGAGCTGTAATGCTATAGCACTCTACCCAGGGCAACATAGTGAGACTCTGTCTCAAAAAAAAAAAAAAAAAAAAAAATTAATTCACTTTCTGATGGTGTTGCAAAGCCAATGTCTCATATGAGGGTAATTTTACCTCTGTATGTTGAAGAGATTACCTAGGAATAGAACCAACACAAAGGAAAGCAGAGATGAGAGGGAGGAAAGAGGAGGGAAGGGAAGAGGAGGGGAGTAAGAGGGGGGTAGGGGAAGGGAAGGGTAGGAGACCTGCTATAGCTCTGGACTTTTCAGTTATTCAATTCAAAAATAGTCTCTTTTGCTTAACCTACTCTGTATTAGCCAATTGGCACATAAATGATGCTAAACATCTTATAATGCACAGGACAGCCCCCAAACTCTCTGCTCAGACATTTACCATCTGGAATTTCAGAATCATTTGAAAGCCTTTGGAAGCCTCTGCCTCTTACAATCAACAGAGACCTGACTGATATACTTCCCTGGGTGTGAAATTTTCTACCAAAAACTGAGTTCAAAGTACCACTGGAAGTTTAAGTAGAAAAACCTACTTCCCTAGATTCAGAGATAAATTAAACTCCCTACTTCCCTAGATTCAGAGATAAATTAAACTTCCCCAGGTTCAGAGATATCAAAGGCAAAGAAATGCCACCTAAGACAAAGCTTACTTTTAGAAGCTGGGTTAAATTCTAGTACCACAAGTGTGTCTGGGCCGTGGCGAGAGCGTCCTTCTGTCTCCTGGTCCTTGGGAACATCCTTTTGCACTGAATTCCCACTGGAAGGAGAGGGCTCATCTCTGGGTTGGTCCACCAGTACCTGGTCCTCGGGCTCAGGCTCAGAGAGCACATCTTCTTCAATGGAGTCATACTCATCACTGCAGCAATCCTTTTGCTTCCTTTGTAGATTTACACTAAGTTCAAGGCTTTTTCTGAGCTCCTGCCAAAAGCCAAGAAGAGAAATGAAAAATAAATATGGTACTTTGAGAAACACTTATTTAAAAACAGATCATTTGAACCAAAGAACTATTCTCACCAAACTAACATTTAATGATATCATCTTGACCCACGTGCTGTCAGGGAAACTCCAGACAGAGCAGTATTTATAGTATTAATCATAGTGTTTGTATCCCTGCCTGCGACGCCAGAGAGAGAGGAAGAGAGAAACAGACGTGATACTGGGGCTTGTTAAAAAATGTTGTGGAGTCCCACCCACTGATTCACTGTGAGTCTGGGATAGGGATCAAGGATTTACATTTCTAATAAGGTGATCGGGATGCTGCTGGTCCAGGGACAGCACTTTCAATATGAAATCCCAAAAGCCTCCAAATGACCCTTAAATTCCAGATGGTAAAATGGCTAACAGATTATTGTTGAGAGCTGTCCTGCTTACTGGAGGGTGTTTAGCAGCATCTAAATGTCCTAACATTTAGCACTTACCCACAATTGCTTGATAATATTTTGAAACGTTTCTTTTGTCCCCATGAGATTGTAAATTCCTTAAGGCTAAGCATTAAGACCTATATTTAGAGTGACCAGAAAACGTGCCATCTAAACCAAGATACTTCTCAAAGGGAAAAAAGGGTACCACCACACTTATACTGGGACAAAAAGAACAAATGGGACTGTCCGGGCAAACCAGTACGTCTAGTCAGCCTGGCTATACTACTACCCTATGTATCTAATATTGTTCTCAGAAGATGAGAAATAATCAATAAAGGTTTGATGACTGACCAATAAACCTAACAGTTATTGCAGTAGGCTGAATAATGACTCCCCAAAGATGTCAATATCCTAATCCCCAGAACCTGTGGACCAGTGAGAGCCCAAGAGGAAGTGAGAAACACTGTATAGAAAACTTTCATCATCTTAAGGAAATCATCCTTTATAGGATGATGATAGAAATGGAGACAAGGGCACTTCTGGTGAGGGCTCAGGAAATGAGGGACGTGTAATTGAAAACGGGAAGACAGGGAATCCTCTTATAGAGAAGCACAATCTTAGCTGAATTGTGTCCTACAGTTATATGGTAAGCAGAACTTAGAAATGATGAACTTGGATATCTCACTCAGGAGAGTTCCAAACAAAGTGTTGAAGGTTCGGTCTGGTTTTTTTCTTGCTGCTTAGATTAAAATGTGAGAGGAAAGAGACAGACTGAGGGAAGAACTGTTAAAGAAAAAGGAACTAGGACTTGACGATTTAGAAAATTTTCAGCCTATCCAGATTGTAAAAGATACTAAAATTAGGAAATATCACTGTCAGGAAAGTGTGCTGGGGAGAGAAAACCAAGGGAATGGCTGGTCATCCTTTTGCTAGGACATCAGAAGGATCCAAAATTCGGGGTGGCACTTGTGGCTCAGTGAATAGGGCGCCGGCCCCATATACCGAGGGTGGCAGGTTCAAACCCACCCCTGGCCAAACTGCAACAAAAAAATAGCCAGGCGTTGTGGCGGGTACCTGTAGTTCCAGCTACTCAGGAAGCTGAGGCAAGAGAATCACCTAGCTCAAGAGCTGGAGGTTACTATGAGCTGTGACACCACGGTACTCTACCAAGCTCTGTCTCTAAAACAAACAAATAAACCCCACAAAGTTCAGAGTATTCCATCATACAGAGGGCTCTTGGAAGAGATCAGACATGTGACTAATGGATCCCCTTGGGTATCTCAGCAGAAGCCAGGAATAGAGATGGGATCCTAGGAAAGATTTGCAGAGGGGCCTCTTGTCTAACAAAGTGAATCCTAGAGACATTTGCAGGAGTCCCATATGATTTTTGAGGATATCATACGAGTAGAAACGCTGCCAGTTTGGGATGATTGGGGAAAAGAAAGAACAAAATGAAAGAAGGCTGTCTGACTCCCAAAAATTCTATAGGCAGGAAATAGGCTGATAAAACTATCCATCTGCAAGCACATGCTACTATTCCTGAAAAAGGAAGAATGAGTCCGAAGATGAAACTGTGGGCCAAGACAGTGGAACCCCAAACTCCAGAGAATTGTTCCCAGGCCTTGAAACCTAAAGGAGTTTTGTATTTTCTTGACTTTCATGAATCCTTTTTTTCTTTCATTTCCCCCTTTTCAGATGGGAATTTTAAAACTGTTGTCTTATGCCTGATCCACCTCTGTATTTGGCAGCAGATAACTTGTTTTTTAGTTTCACAGGTCCACACATAGAGAGGAATGTTGCCCCAAGATAGATCATACCCAAGTCTCACTCCTAATTTGATGATGAGATTTGCATTTTTGAGCCAATGAGACTTAGATGATATTCTAGACCAGAGTGGATACTATAATGAGAACTTTGGAATAGGATGGATGTATTTTGCATGTGGGATGGACATAAATCTGTAGAGACCAGAGGATAGACCATAGTAGGCTGGATAAATAGCCTACAAAGATGTCCATGTCTGGAACCTGTGAATATGTTGTCTTACATGGCAAAGAGAATTTAAAAATGTGATTAGAATAAATAAATAAATAAAAATGTGATTAGGTAAGGATGTTGAGATGGCAAGATTATTCTAGCTTGGGCGTGTGAACCTAATGTAATCTAAGGGTCCTTATAAGTGGGAGACAGGAAGATCGGAGTCAGAAAGTGACTAAATAAGGATGGAAGCACAGACCAGTGATGAAAGAAGATGCCACCGTGCTGGCTTTTAAAAAAGAGGAAGTGGGCACAAATGAAGGAAGCCCAAAAAGGGAAGAGAATGGTTCTCCTCTGGAATCTCCAGGAAGAACAGGTCAGCCAATACTTTGATTTTAGACTAGTGAAATTTATTTTGAATTTCTGTCCTCCAGAACTGTAAGATAAGCCACCAAATTTGTGGTAAGTCATTACAGCAGTGATAGGAAACTAACACAGGTGCCTCTCTTTATAGTTTTCTCTCCCCATATCAGGTATCAGTGATATTTACTGAACAACTAGAACACTGCCTGCCACAAAGCAGGTGCTTGATCAGTATTTGCTGAATGACTCAGTAGACTGTGTTGAAGGCAGAGTGGTGGCTATGGAATTAGTGATGTGGCTGCTAGCCATTTACTTAACTCCATTCAGCTGCATTTTGACATCCATGAAAATAAGTTAGCAAATCCCTGCCTCACAGAATTGTTTTATTAGAGCAGTGGTCTGAACTGTAAATGATTTGGTATTCCTAACCCCCACCCTAGGGACATTTGGCCATGACTGGAGATAGTTTGGGTCACAACTGAGAGAGGGGAGTGCTATTGGCATCTATTAGGTAGACACCAGGGATAATGCAAAACATTCCGAAGGCACAGGACAGTCCCCCACAACACAGAGTTATCTGGCCACAGTGTAACAGTGTTGAGGTTGAGAAACCCCATATAAAAGCAGTGTGCATTCACCACTAGCATTTTAAAAAATAACACAGGGTCTCCTAATTGAGGGCATTGAAGAGTTCCATGCAACCTTCATGGAAAACAGACTGAGGTCATGGCTCAATCTCTTCAAAGTCTGACTGTGGTGTGAGCAGTTGGAGGATCAACAGATTTACTGCCCCTCCCCAGGGAAACATGTGTTCCTGGGTGACCTGCTGTTTAATGGCAATTTCAGTGATTGTAAAACTAGTAATCCTTTGCAGTGGGATGATGCTTTGTGCTCTATAAAATATTTCAACTCTTTCTCTTACTTGATCCTCAGAAATAACTCTGTAGGATAGACAGGTAGCATAAGACCCTGTCATACCATGAATTCAGTTAAACACTGAAATATGCAAAGAAAGCATATTTGCCCCTGCTCTTGGCCCAACCCCATTTGAAAATGAGGCCGACTTAGGTTCTTCTGTTTTGCATGGAGCAAATCTCCTTCTCTGCATTCTAGTGTCCTTGCCTAGTGACTGCGGATTAAACTCCCAGTGGAGAGACTGCTGGCACTATTGGGAATCCCAGTCAGTCCCAGAGTCCAGAGTGGTTCATTCCCACCGATGTCTCAGGCAGAGCTACTGGCTACAGCCAGTCCCAGGAAGGACTTGGATGGGGCATTAGGACTTGAGCCCATGGTCAGCTGAGCAGGCTCCCTTTGGCCTCCTCATGACTTTCATATGGTGCAACCCCATAATTTAAGGGACTGAATTTTTGAGTCTCCCTCCAATTTGAGGAACTAAGGCCTAAAGCATTTAAGCTGGTCTAGGTTCTCACTGTGCTAAAGTGGCAGAGCTGTGCCTTCTCCCTCAGCCACTGTTACTTGCTCCTAGATAATCTACACGTACAATAGACTCTTTTGCATTCTGTCATGGCCCACAAAGGAAGAGGACAACATGGCCACTACCATTCATTAATGTATTCATTGATGCATTCACACACGCATGTGTGCTAACAGCTGAGGAAACAGTTGAGCAAGAGGGCAAGACCTTTGCCCTTATAAGGAGCCTTCAGGGTGGGGTGGGAGACAGGCAGATAATGCATAAAGCAAAATAAACAGGGGCCCTGTAGACATGGCCAGGACTGCAAAGGGAAGACCCTATCTGGGTGACAGGACAGAGTGAAGAGGCTGAGAAAGCCCTGATAAAAGATGGTCAGGGAAGGCTGAGTGAAGAGAGGCTGGGAGTGTCAGGAGCAGGAGCAGCAACAGCAGAGGAAAATGCCCCAAGGCAGAGATGGCTGGAGGGAGGGCAGAGACAGAGGGGAGAGGTCCTGTGGCCTGTGTAGGCCTCAGGGAAGAGTCTAGATTTTGTCTCATGCACCATGAGCATCTGATTTTTTTCTTTATTAACTGTTTCTTTTTTTATTATTTTTTATTAAATCATAACTCTGTACATTGATGCATTTATGGGGTTCAGGGTACTGCTTCAATATACCATGTGAAATGCTTACCCTGAACTAAGTAACACATACATCACAATTATATGATTTCTGTCTTAAAAGATTGTTTGCTCCACAGGTGTGGTCCCACAAGGGTACATGTCAAATTTATTAAGTGTAGAGTATAAATGTCTCAATACAATAATTAAGGGGGGTGAAGGCTAACTGGTTTGATGTAAGCATTCCAAATTGTATATAAAAACAGCACACTGTAACCCATAATTGCATTAATGTATACATGATTTATGTATTTATGACTTGATAAAAAAATAAATAAAATAAAAGATTGTTTTGGCTCTTGGATACCAAGTGGATTTGGGAAGTGGGTGGGGCAAGGGTGGAAACTTGATGACCAGCTGCAGTCACAGGTGAAAGAAGACAGTGGCAGCAGAAGTGGGGACAGGGAGGTGGCCTTGAGATGTATTTTGGAGGGAGAGATGACAGAAATGGCTGACTAGAAATAAACAATATGGGTATTCTCTATCCCAGCGCTTTTAGAAATTTATCCCTCAGTCTTAAGTATACAAAGATCACCAAGGCATCCTATATAACAGAGAATGATCCAAATGTTCATCACTAAGGGGCAGGCTCCTGTAATCCTAGCACTCTGGAAGGCTGAGGCGGGAGATTGCCTGAGCTCAGGACTTTGAGACCAGCCTGAGCAAGAGTGACACCCCATCTCTAAAAATAGCTGGGTGTTGTGGTGGGCACCTATAGTCCCAGCTACGTGGGAGGCTAAGGCAAGAGAATCACTTGAGCCCAAGAGTTTGAGGTTGCTGTGAGCTATGATGCCATGGCACTCTACCAAGGGTGACAAAGTGAGACTCTGTCTCAAAAAAAAAAAAAAAAAAAAAGTTCATCACAACAAACAAACAAAAAAATGTTCATCACTAAGAGATGCACTAAATAACTGATAAGAGCAGGTATCCATGGAGCCTCAGGCAGCCCTTACAGAGAATGAGATAGGTCTTGCTGCACTTCCTTAGAAATTCTTATCAAGATAAACATTTAAGCACAAAGAAGCATATTGGAAAATGTACACATACGGGGTGGCCATAAAGCTAGTGTGCAATTTAAAATAGTGTGCCAACAAACCTTATGGCCTCCCTGTAGTGTAAATCTAATTTTAAAAATAATTATTATTTCTATGCATGTATGTATGTTCTCTCTGTAACATTATATGGATTTTCCTTATCTGCTGTGTTTTATTTACTTATTTATTATTATCATGTATCCAATTTTCTAATTAGAAAAAAAGTGATATATTTACATTTGTGCTAAATCCAGTCCCTCAGCCAGGCATGGTGGCTCATGCCTATAATCTTAGCACTCTGAGAGGTTGAAGCGGGTGGATTACCTGAGCTCAGGAGTTTGAGACCAGCCTGAGCCCAAGTTAGACCCCATCTCTACTATAAATAGAAAAATTAGCTGGGTGCTATGGCAGGCACCTGTAGTCCCAGCTACTTGGGAGACCAAGGTAAGAGGCTCCCTTAAGCCCACGAGTTTGAGGTTGCTATGAGCTATGATGCCACAGCTCTCTACTCAGGTTGACAGAGAGACTATTTCTCAAAAAAAAAAAAAAAAAAAAAAAAATCCAATCCCTTACTCCTGCAAATAAATAAATCTTCCCATAAGAATGGCAGAGAACAGTGAAGTAGAATACCCTGGACAGCCGGTTGTCTAAAAAGTCAGACACATCTGGTTGCCAAAAAAGTGACTCAGAAAATGGTGAACAGCCGTCGATGACACAGAAGCATCTTTCTATCCTGAGAACAGTGTATCCACTCAGGAAACCCTGGGAATACAGTCTTCATGAATCTGCCATAAAGAGCCTCCCAGGTAACAAAATCTAGATGACTAGGGAAATCAAAATAAATATACAGGCATGGAGATGCTGTGATGGAAGGTCAAATAGTGAGCACCGAAACCATTTAGAGATTGAATAAATACTCATATTTATGCAGATTAGAGTGATGGGCCCAAATGCTGTGTTATAAAACCTAAGCCCTGGCTGGGCACAGTGGCTCATACCTGTAATCCTAGCACTCTGGGAGGCCAAGGCGGGTGGATTGACTGAGCTCATGAGTTTGAAACCAGCCTGAGCCAAGACCCCGTCTGTAAAAATAGCTGGGCATTGTGGTAGGCACCTGTAGTCCCAGCTACTTGGGAGGCTGAGGCAAGAGGACTGCTCAAGCCCAAGAGTTTGAGGTTGCTATGAGCTATGATACCACAGCACTCTACCAAGCGTGACAAAGTAAAACTGTGCCTCAAAACAAAACAAAACCCCAAACCTAAGCCCTTAGCTTAGCTAACAAAAATCAGGAGAGCAGGAAAGTGCGGACAGTGTGAATACACGCCTGGCCTCATTTTCCATAGCAGGTAGTCAACTCAAATCCATGTCAGATGAAAACACAGATTTTAAAAATGTCAACTCTGTTCATAATTGTTAAGTCATGGAAAAAGCCCAAGTGCCCATCGACCCACGAATGGATTAATAAATTGTGGTATATGTACACCATGGAATATTATGTGGCCTTAAAGAAAGATGGAGACTTTACCTCTTTCATGTTTACATGGATGGAGCTGGAACATATTCTTCTTAGTAAAGTATCTCAAGAATGGAAGAAAAAGTATCCAACGTACTCAGCCCTATTATGAAACTAATTTATGGCTTTCATACGAAAGCTATAACCCAGTTATAACGTAAGAATATGGGGAAGGGGAGAGGGAGGGGAGGAAGGGGGGAGGATGGGTGCAGGGAGGGGGATTGGTGGGATTACACCTGCGGTGCATCTTACAAGGGTACGTGTGAAACTTAGTAAATGTAGAATATAAATGTCTTACCACAATAACTAAGAAAATGCCAGGAAGGCTATGTTAACCAGTGTGATGAAAATGTGTCAAACGGTCTATAAAACCAGTGTATGGTACCCCATGATCGCATTAATGTACACAGCTATGATTTATTAAAAATAAAAATAAAAAAATAAAAATAAAAATGGCAACTCTGACCTCTCAATATTATTTCATAATGTATTAAACTGATGGATATTTTAAGAAATACTACTTCTTATGATGTAATTTGAATTTGAGTAATTTCTCCTGCTTCAATTTTCTTTCTTTTTCTTCTGTTAAATTTTAATGCAAATTTAAATGCCATAATTAGATTTATAATATGTACAGAAAGCAGTGCATATATATATATTATAAAAGCAGTATATATATATTATAAATGCAGATTTGATATGGCTGGTACCTTTTTCACAAAGAAAGAGAACGCTTTTGCTCACACTGGGTGAGCAAACTTTAGAAACAGAAGCCCTTAAAATGCTCACGTGATCTAAACCATCTGTTCGAGGGGCAAAGGGGAGATGAACTAAGTAACAACACTCCCTGGAGAAAGCCGTTCAAAACCTTTCCATCTGGAAAGATGAGGACCTTGAGTTGGTTGCTTTGAAAGCCAATCTGCCGATACTTCAAAGAGATACCACGCTGTGGGATCTACCAGGTGCTTTGAAGTCATCATCCAGAAATTTCTCTGTAAAAAGTTCCTTTATAGCTTTGCTTTAAAACCTTGTTATATTCAATTTCAGTGTTCAGTGTTTAAAATGTCAAGTTCAAGCCCTTTCAACAGAAAGCCCTCTGCATGGAGACCAGGCTGCAGGTGAAGCACAGATGACAGAGATAGCACACAAATGGGTCTCCTCAATTGGAGAGCCGAGGAGGACGTGGAGAGATGGACACTGACATAGTTAAAAACTTAGGGAGTTGCTAGAAGAGCCACTGACTAAAATGTAGCAGGGGTTTGATGCTCAGGAGATTAGTGCCTTACATGCCTGTCCTTCCTCTTTCTGCTGGGCTACATAAAGAGCAAAACCAGGTAACCATCAAACATGAAGTTTTTGCAATAATAATAATAGTAACTATTACATCAATAACAACAATAACAGTTACCAATTGCTAAGATTTCCCTGCACATCCAGCACTGAGCTAACCCTCTGCAGCACCTTATCTCTTGTCAACCTCCTCACATGCCAGTGTGGTGTGTCTCCTCGGTCTCCTCATCTTACAGGCTCAGAACCCTAAGTACAAGCCCAAGGTCAAATGGCTAATAATGGCAGAGCCAGGGTGTGGATGAATGACCATCTGACTCCAAAGTCCAGGCTCTTATGTACGTGACCATGTTTATTTCCTGCTTGGTACCAACTTAGAAGCAAGTGGTCTCTAGAACGGATGAAAGGCAAGTGCTTGGTGATTGTCCATTAACTTGTGGAGAATTGGGGAAAACTGCCTGTGAAAGCTTTACACAAAGCTGCCTTGAGGCCCCCGAACGTGTTAAAGCATGTGTTAAGCATTAGTGGATGAAGCATTAAGTCTACACTGGTATATAGAAAGGGGGAAAAAGTACTGGGTTTTTTTTTTTTTTGAGACAGAGTCTCACTATGTTGCCCTCAGTAGAATGCTGTCGCATCACAGCTCACAGCAACCTCCAACTCTTGGGCTTAAGCAATTCTCCTGCCTCAGACTCCCAGGTAGCTGAGGTGCCCGCCACAGCACTCAGCTGTTTTTTTTTTTTGGGGGGGTGGTGCAGTTGTCATTGTTGTTTTGCAGGCCCGGGCTAGGTTCAAACCTGCCAGTCCCTGTGTATGTGGCCAGTGCCCTAACCACTTAGCTATGAGCACGGAGGGAGGGAACCGAGTCCTGGGTCCACCTCCGGCTGCCCTGTGTCTCTAGGTAAGCTGCTACGTCTCAAGCCCACAACTCTGCTATGGGAAAATGTGCCCTGACTATCTTACCAGGCTGCTGAAGGCACAAAACTACGTAACAGCTAGGAATTAATGATTCCTTTAATAGAGTCCTTGTTTTTACAGAGAATTTTAAATTGTGATGATGGTATATTCTTCATTTCTCATTGAAATTCTGTTGAATTTGTCTAAAAAAGTTTAGACATTTAGACCATGAAATCATGATGGATACTTTAAAGACAGTCTCCAAGAGGAAGCATCAGCCTCTAGGGTAGAGGTTACCAATGTACTGCCAGAAAGACCCAACTTGCGTCCCCACAATGTCTCTCATGTGGCTGGAATTTTAATCACTTTGGTCTGGCATATGCCGTTAGTTGCACTAATTCCCACTAACTTCTTCTGTCCTATATGAGCCATTTTACACATTCATATTAACCTGCCTGGTTCATAAACGATTTTTATCCCGTACTGAAGGGTTAGTTGACTAATTTGTTCTTTTCATTTATTCATCAAATATTTTTTGTGGACTATATCTGTCCCCGTAAGCTGGTCTAACTACTAAGTGCAAGGATTAGAGTGATGAACCAGGCAGACAGAGTTCTGCTAGAATTCATAATCTGGCAACAAAGACAGCCATTCCATCAGAGATCACATGAGTAGTGAGTTATCAAAAACCCAAACCTAAGGCTTACCAGTCCCTGCCTCAAGCCCAGGGGCTCCAAGATCACCAACTGCCCATGATAAAGTGGCTTATGCCCTAAATAAGAGCCTACTTTATGTATTTTAAAAATCACACTCCCCTACATCATTTCTGACGGAACTACAATTAGGAAGTTATTCATGAGCTTCAAATACCCGGCAATGTTTATAGTTTTCTGATACCTTCTTACTGCCCCCATTCAACTTTTCGATTTTCTTTCATGAATTTTCATTCAAATCTAAATGTATTTGTGAGGTACCCTGGAGATCAGTTTCTAAAGAACGGAGTGATCCAAGAGAAAGAACATGGACTCAGAAAGCAAGGGGCCCGGCAGGCTGCTCCACCTTTTCCTGGCTGTGAGAACCCCTCAGCTTCACCCTGTCTGAGCTTTCCCAGCTGAGCAGGGGGCTGTTGAATGATGGACACACAGGAAACCGGATAGGTGGCAGAATAGAAACCAAACATCAAGGAATGCCACTGGCTGACTAGAAATTGACCTATGACACAGAGAGCAGGGATTGCATCTAGGAAGACTCAAAACATACACAGGCAGTAAAATTTTCCCTAGAAGGGGTGGGTTGTATATGTAGCTGCCTCCAGAGTCAAGGTGAGCGAGAGGACGCCCTAGGGCATTCACTAGAAGGGGCAGCAGAGAGGCTCGTCCACAGGCTAGGGGGTTCAGGGGTGAGGGCAATGGGGAGGAAGGTGGAGCAGTGCTCTAGAACAGTGGTTCTCAACCGTTCTAATGCCGCCACCCTTTAATACAGTTCCTCATGTTGTGGTGACTCCCAACCATAAAATTACTTTCATTGCTACTTCATAACTGTAATTTTGCTACTGTTATGAATCGTAATATAAGTATCTGACATGCAGGATGTATTTAGGTGACCCCTGTACCTACAGGTTGAGAACAGCTGCTCTAGAAGATCACTGTCCCCAAGGTAGGCTGGGAGCTCTCACAGCCTGGAGAAGCTAAGGTCCACAGTTTCCAGTCTGGGGAAAATCAACACACTGGAAGATATGCACCAAATTTAATTACCAAAAGAGCTAGGCTGGGTGCCTGTAGCTCAGTCCTCAGAGTGCTGGCCCTGTTTATACTAGGGGTTGTGGGTTCGAACCCAGCCTGAGTTTGCTTAACAATAACAAAAAAAATAATAATAAGAGCTAATAATCAATAAAAGGAAGTTATTAGAATAAATAAAGACTTTGAATCAGAAAATTAACATCCCTGGAAAGATGTAAGAGAATAATTTCACCCATGGAAAAGAAATAACTAGAGATCTTAAAATATTTAATTTTATCATTAACAATTTTTTTATTTCATCATTAACATTTTTTTTTTGAGACAGAGTCTCACTCTGTTGCCCAGGCGAGAATAACATGGCAACAGCCTAGCTCACAGCAACCTCAAACTCCTGGGCTCAAGGGATCCTCCTGCCTCAGTCTCCCAAGTAGCTGGGACTACAGGCACCCTCTTGTTCTTGACCTCAAACTCCTGAACTCAAGCGATCCTCCTACTTTAGCCTCCCAGAGTGCTAGGGTTATAGGAGTAATCCTGTGCCCAGCCTCATTAACATTTTTTACAAGTTAAACTAAATAGCAGAGAGAGCTAAAGGGTGACTATCAACTGTGCTAAAAAACCAGGCAAGTGGCTCAGTGCCTGTTGCTTAGTGGTAAGGGTGCTGGCCATATACACTGAGGTTGGCAGGTTGGAACCCGGCCCAGGCCTGCTAAACAACACTGAAAACTGCAACAAAAAAAATAGCTGGGCATTGTGGTGGGCTACTTGGGAGGCTGAAGCAAGAGAATCACTTGAGCCCAAGAGTTTGAGGTAGCTGTGAGTTGTGATGCCACAGCACTGTACTGAAGGTGACTCTGTCTCAGAAAAAAAAAAAAAAAAAAGAAAGAAAGAAAAAAGAAAGAAAGAAAATAAAAGAAAACCAGGCAAGTAATTTTATAAGAATATAGTACAAAAAGACAAAAAGTGTGAAACAAAACTTAAGAGGCTTAAAAGCTAAATCTGGACCAAAATGTGTCCAACAGAAGCTTCAGAGGATAGAACAGAAACAATGAGAGAATAAAAATGATAGTAATAATAAAAGAAAAATTTCCATTGCTAAAGGACCTAGCCTTCAAACTGAAAAGGCCCACCTCATACTTTAAATGGAACAAAGATATTGATGCTGATATAGTCATACAGATTAAAGGGATATACACTCTCAAAATCTTCACTCTATATGCCAAAAATGACTGAATATTTGAAATACATAAAGCAAAAATAGAAACATAAGGGAAAATTGACAAGTTTACAAAAATCAACCAGGCAGTAGCTCAGTAGCACTCTGAGAGGCCAAGGGAGGAGAAATGCTTGAGCAGGAATGCGACCCTACCTTTACTAAAAATAGAAAAATTAGCTAGGTGTTTGGGCTGTCACCTGTAGTCCCAGCTACTTGGGAGGCTAAGGCAGGAGGATTGCTTAAGTCTGGGAGTTTCAGGTTGCTGTGAGTTAGGCTAATGCCATGGCACTTTAGCCTGGTGAAAAAGTTTCAAACAAACAAACAAACAAGCAGACTCTTAGCACTCCATGCCCCCTCCAGATTCATTTCTGCATTTTGGGGTGTAATAAGCACCAGGTGAATCTGATATGCTGTATTTTGCCATGTAAAATGCACTTCCATATATTATATAATGCACAACCATGTTTTTGGCTGAAAATTTCAGGAAAATATTCCTCAAGAAAGTAGTAAGGGCAGTACCCTAGCTCAGTGGGTAGGTCTCAGCCACATATACTGAGGCTGGTGGGTTAGAATTGGCCCGGGCCAGGTAAACAACAATGATGACAACTGCAAAAACAAAAAAAATAGCCAGGCATTGTGGTGGGTGCCTATAGTCTCAGCTACTTAGGAGGCTGAAACAAGAAAATTGCTTAAGCCCAAGAGTTTGAGGTTGCTGTGAGCTGTGATGCTACAGCACTCTACCGATGGCAACATAGTGAGACTCTCTCTCAAAAAAAAAAAAAGAAAGAAAAGGTGGATGATGAGTCTGGGGAGATAAGACTCCAGGCATCTCTGGCTGGTTGGATCTGCCTATAATCATCCCTTTGAGGACACAGGAAGTCAGCAAAGGACTTGTGGACCCCAAGAGGAGGACAAAAACAGTGGAAAACTGGCAAGTGGTTGCATGTGTTTGATTATCTAATGCCGCCGGCAGCCGTAAGTATAAGCAGTAGTGAGACTGCAAACCGGAAGGGCCTTACCTGTGAACTGTTTTGGTGTTTTTGGACTTGGCACTCAGTTGAACTGCCTTGGGGAGAGCTTGAGCAGGAGTGCAGAGAATTCTGGGCATTGTCTAGGGCCCCAGACTGAGCCGCTGAGCTGGACGGAGCTAATAGTGTTTGGCTGTGGGCTTCAGA
>CAUYPK010095703.1:0-16793 GCA_963574355.1 Loris lydekkerianus | reverse complement strand
CCCCCCCCCCCCCCCCCCCACCCCCCCCCGCCGGCCCCCCCCCCCCCCCCGCGGGGGGGGGCGCCCCCCGAGTGGTGAATAGCTGCAGAATTGCCTCCAGCTGCCTGAGCTCTCCCGATAACCTGTTTTGACCCTGCAAACCAATTTCTTAGCCATATCAAATGCAGACCAGTAATGACCTCTAACAATGTAGACCTTAACAGCCAAGTGTCTCTGAGCCAGGATTGGCTTAAGCCAGATGCACATGCAAAATGGAGCTGGTAAAACACTAAAGATTTTCAAAATATCTCTTGTTAAACATGTTTTTCCAAGACCCCCAGCTATCTAGTGTGCTTTCTCTTATTGGCTTAGTGAGGTGAACTACCTTTCCCCCATAGACCTCCCTGCAAATTGCTTTTCAATAATCCCAACACAACCTGCTGGCAGCCATATTCTACATAACAATGCAACTCGCAAATACATCACCTGCAATTATAACTGTAGCTTTGATGTAAGAGCAATTTAAAGATAGAGAATCTGGGTCTAATTAAGGCAGCTCAAGCTCAGACTGATAAGGGCCACCTTCATTACAGCTCAAGTGAGCTGAAAGCAGCCCTAAAGAGTCAGGAATCGGCTGGGAATATTTTCGAGTCATTTCAAAGCACACCTCATTGTAAAACAGGACGCTGGCTCCTGCGTGTACTTCCACGGACTCATTAGCAGAGTTTTACTTCCTCCCTTGGTCTACCTCTGCAAAACATTTTCTCAACTTTTGAAAGAGATAATGACAAAGGGAGGTCCCATTTGGGAAGATGTTTATCCCATATCAACCCAGTGAGCCACCCTCCTTGAAACACTGCAGTGGCTTCCCACCCCTGGTAGGATCATCTGGTCTCCTTGCTGTGGCTCACAGGATCCTGCAGCAACGGGTCCTCTCTGCAAGTCCAGCCTTAATTCACTGCCTGCTCCCCTCTTTACAGGATTCGGCAGGAACCGTTCCGGACTCACTGTACTTAGAATTGCTGTTCCCTCTGCCCGGACTCTTGTTCTCTGCTCTGTGCATAGCTGTCTCCTTCTCACTGTCTCAGACCCAGTGTCACCTCCTGGCAGAGGTCTTCTCTGGCCATTCTACAGCCCAAAAGTCACCAGTAAAGTCGCCATACACGGGGAAAATGGGAAACTGCAGCTAAATGTACCTTTATTTACGAAATATTCACTACAAAATTTTACAGAGGGGGCCAACATGTACACAATATTTTGTATAATTTTGTAATGAATATTTTGTGAATAAAGGTACAGTATCTAGCCACAATTTCCCATTTTCTCCATGTATGGCAACTTTAGGGGCGACTTTTGTACACCCTGTGTTTACGCCTGCTTCCATTCTGCCCTATTTGATTCCTTTGTGTGACCTCCTTGTTCACTTTGGACATTTTGGGAAGTATCCCTAGGACCTCGTACAGTACCTAGTAAGCAGATCCCTAGAACCTCGTACAGTACCTAGTAAGCAGATACAAAAGTGTAGAAGGAATAAATTGACAAAAGACCAATGGCCTCTAATTAAGGGGCTGATAGGACAGGGAAGGGCTTTCAGAGAGGAAGCTTAGACACCTCTTCCCACACTATGACTTGTTTTCCAAGGTCATTAATGAGTATCCCCAGCCTCTGCTGGGACACCTCTGGTGACTTGCTGCTTTGTTGGCCATGGGAGCTATTTGCCACAGAAATGATTTGAATCTCCTCAAAAAAAACTCCAAGATAAACATTTCTCAAAAGGATTCATTGCAACACTGACTTACCTGGACCAACCCTCCTCAGCACAGGGCAGGGTGCGGGGAGTTCACCATTCTGGCTCCCGGCTCCTGGCTCTCTCCATAGAAAGGGAATCATAATGAATATGATGCTGGCAATAATATTTGGCATTTATTGAGTACAGACCAGTGCCATATCTCAAAGAGGATGCTTCTGCAAAACTGCTGGCTTACAATTAATACCTAGGCATAAAGCCATGCATGCAATAATAAACTAAGTCTGTCCATCAGTTTTGGCCTTGACTGTGGCACCACCACTCAGGCAGAGCAGAGGCCAGGATTACCCAGGGTCAGCTGGGTCTGAGCTCAGTCAGGGAGCCTCCGCACACTGCCGCCGCCCTGCCCGGGCACTGTGTATATGATTTCACACTTCTGTGGCCAAATCAGTTGGGTGTTTCTCTGCTTAAGAATTGCTGGGATAAAATGTTTCTTTCCTTATAGCCAGGGCAAGTTCTTGGTCCTTCAGGGGGTCTTTGAAAAGGGCTGGTTTTGTATTTAAGAGTAAAGCATCACTATCAAGAATTTTTTCTTTCTTTCTTTTTTTTTTTATTAAATCATAGCTGCGTACATTAATGTGGTCATGGGGCACCATACACTAGTTTTATAGACCGTTTGATACATCAAGAATTTTTTCTTTTCTTTTCTTTCTTTTTTTTTTTTTTTTGAGACAGAGTCTCACTTTGTCACCCTAGGTAGAGTGCCATGGCATCATAGCTCAAGTGATTCTCTTGCCTCAGCCTCCCAAGTAGCTGGGATTATAGGCGCCCACCATAACACTGGGCTATTTTTAGAGATGGGGTCTCACTTTTGCTTAGGCTGGTCTCAAACCCATGAGCTCAGGCAATCCAACCACCTCTATGTATTCTACAGCAATTGAGAGATGACACTGGCCTCAGTACCCCCTGATAGAGATGCCTCTGAAGGAATTTAGAAGCATCCGGGGCAGGAAGAAGGTCCTATTACAAGCTCTTGGCTGAGGACTGGCAACCCTTGGCTGAGCAACAATGTCAGAGGCAGGGCAGGATGGTAGATGTTCTGAAAAAAAGGAGGGCAGAAGACATGGGGACAGCCCCAGATGGAGCTCATGGGGAACCAAGCAGCTAAGGCACATGCACATGTGGTCAACTGTGCAGAGGGTCTCTGGGGCACATTTGGTGGGTGTGGGGAGGGAGGACAGTGCTTCGCAGGTTCCTACTAGAAAACCTGATTCAAGGATATGGTATCAACTCTGGGATGAGGGCAGAGTTCCTACACTATGAGGTTTAGGGTTAGTTGGAATATTGGGGGTGATGTGAAAGAGGTGGCCCACTGTTCCTTTCTCGTAGGTATGTTTTTTGGGAGTGTGGACAGAGGAGCTGGATTTAGCCTAGGGTTTACCACAGCCACCAGGGACAAGTTTCTTCTTTATGGTCTTCCATGAGAAGGAGCCAAAGTGGCCATTCTGTAAAGTAAACATTCCACCTAAGGAAAGGGCAGGGGAGGGGGGAGGAAAGAGATGTTGGGAGAAATGAATGGCATTCACGGGAACTTCCACCTTGAAACTTCCTGATCTTAAACCTGTAGGGAACTCAGAGGCTAACCTACCTGAACATAGGTAGAAGAGCCAATTCAGGCAGCTAGCTGGACAGCTAGCAGATTGCAGTCAAAATAATTGTTCTTCTGAAGAATATAATCCATTCAGACAAGGTGATTGATCCTCCTTCCCTAACAGGCCATGGAGCGTCCTAGTCCTGTGTGATGTCTGTTTCTAGAAGTTTCCCATAGCCACTCATTGTCTGCAGAGGGAGCACAGCAGTCCTTCCCTCTGGAGGGCAAGAGTGGCCACCTTCTCTTTGTTACTGATAAGGGTAAACTTTAGAAAAGGGACTAGTAAAGCTATCAGGGTACACCACTCAACTCTGCTCCTCAAAGTGTCTCTAGGCCAGGGAAGAAGCTTCTGGAACCTCAGTCCTTTGCATGCTCAGGTCTCACACAGCAATCTGAATCTTAAATAATAGTTCCTGATTTTAAGGTCAATCATTGAATTAATTGAAATTTTTATCAAGAGGAAAATAATAGGTTAGGTCATTACATACGAAATGTTCCATTTCAAGTCAAAAGTTTAGTTTATTACATCTCAAACAAGAAGCAGTCTAGTTAGCCAAAGTAGGCACCTTGGTAATAAGCAATAGTAATTCCATATTTCAGTGGGGTTCTTTAAGAAGAAAACATGACTTACTTTGAAAAGAGGGCAAAATCTAATAAAACAGCAAAGAGGCAGCAAGTCAATGCATTTCCCACATGAGCAGCTCAGGCTCATGTGAGATGAATGAAAATGTAACAGCGCACAGGTGAATAACTACAGGTAAATGAATAAGAGGAGCTATACAGAGGGTGCCAAAAAACGCCCACACATTGAAGAAAGGAAAAAAGCTGTACTGACATTGTAATCTTCAAGTCAAGTTTGACTTCTGCAATTACAAGAGATACAAGATAAACTATATAAGACAATACAACGTTATTGGTATATACTAAGTATCACAATTTTAATAAGGCCTTTTTCTTTCTTAAAATATGTATACATTTTTTTGGCACCCTCTGCAGACAAACTCATCCACAGCCCAAAGATTCTGGACCCTGTGTTGGGACTAGAGAAGAGTTATACCCACCCCTGCAAAGTTTACAGATGAGACACCTATCTGTGTGGCCAAATCCCATTTCTCTAATTAGACAATTGGAGCTACAAAGTACAGTTTCCTAAATGAGGTTCTAGAGGCTTCTTATAGGATCGTAACCTGCCAGCAGCTGCCTGACTTTCTGTTAGAGCACCAGGTGGAATAATGGGCCAGGGCCCCTCCCCTCTCATCCCCAGGGAGGCTCAGGCAGTTATTGATGTTGTCTGTGGTACACTGGAAAAATCTCTTCTAGATTTCTAATGCCTCCTCCCTGAAAATCGTTAGTGAAGTCTTCAGGTATAGTCAATATTTTCAACTTAGGAGGGAGAGTACCAAGTTGATGCCATTGTCCCAGTGTCCTTTCCGATTTAAACACACAAGCACATTATAAACGAGTCCAGTGCAATTGGGGCCTCCCCACAGTATGAAGATGGAGGCTGTCAAATTGGCTTGACATTCGAAACCTGCTCTGACCACTATTTCCCACACAGGCCTCCATCTGCCTCAGGGAGGGAGGTGGTGCTGAGAGGGTCTCAGCACACAGCTTTTGTTAAAGCCCAGTGGAGTTTTCCCCAGAGGGAGTCCCACCCCCAGACAAGCCCACAGCACTCCTGCCAAGGACAAAAGGACAGAGACCCCTGATGTGTGTTGTCGCAGAGCCCCTAGCCCCACAGGACACAGAAAGGCCACTGTGTTTGGTGACCCTGAGCACTGGCCGTATTCACTGAGGACTTGAGAAGACCTGTCTGCCCTATCTTGACCTCCATGGTGTGAATACTGCTGAGTCCTGAGCTCCCTGGCCAGTGTACAAAGTCTGGGTCTCAGTTTCTCCATCTGTCAGATACTTTTAGCTGAAATGACTTCCAAGGCAACCCAAGCATTTCCCTTCTAGGAGATGATTAGTGTCCTAGGGCGGCCATGATGAATTACCCCAAATTGGGTGACTTGAAACAACAGAAAGGTCTCCTGTCACGGCTAGCATCCAAAATCAAGCTGCAGCAGGCCCCGCTCGCTCAGAGGGTTCTAGGAAGGATCATCCCCTGTCTCTTCCTGGACGGGAAGGCTAGGCTGTACATGGCTTGTACATGTGTCCCCCCAATCTCTTCCTGTTGTGCTCACCTGGCTGCCTGGCCTGTGTGTTTGTGTCTCTGTTCAAATTTTGTTCTTCTCATAAGGACACCAGTCGTTTGCATAGGGCAACCCTAATCCAGCATGACCTCATCTTAGCTTGATTATACCTGTAAAGACCTCATCCAATAAGGTCACGTTCAGAGGTGCTAGGGGTTAAGACTTCCACAGATCTTTTAGGGGTCACTACTTAACCCTGAACAGAGATTGTACATTTTCTTCTCAATGAGTTGAATCAAGGACTTTGAAGCAGAGTTTGGCATTTGTGTTGGCTCCAAGGCGACCACAGGGAATGTTAAGCTCTTTGTCTTGTAGGCCAATGGGGAAGTTAGGCCACCTCTGCAGAGATTAGTCCACATCTGTGTCCAACACCAGAGGGTAAAAAAATTCCCCCTCACCACCTTTCTGGAATCTTCCTCAGCCCTCCCCTTTACAAGATGAAGAGAGATGGACTGAGAAGTGTCTTCAGTTTGCAGTCATGTGTGACGGGAAAGGCAGGATAACCCAGCGACTCAGAGCTCCCTGCTTTCAAAGCCTGGCTCTGACATCCTGGGACTAGCCACGCAAACTAGAACACACCACTTCTTCCTGTAAAACTGGGGCTGATAAAGACAAACTAGTACTCATCTCATGGGGTTAGAGTGAGGATGAAGGGAGTTCTAAATAATAAATGCTGTTACTGCTGCACCTGGAACTCAGGGATGGAGAAAGTCTAACGATGGTCATTAGCAGACCTCTGCCTGCCTGCAAGGGCACACTGTTGACTATGGAGTGTGGGTCCCTAGATTTCTGCAAGCTGCAGATTTGGATTAATGTCATGACTCAAAAGCATGTCTAAGAGATTGGATGGGATGTGCTACCAATAAGAATTCTGAACCATTAGTGACATTAAATGAGTACCTACCCTATGTCACAGCTGGTGCTAAATGCTTTATATTCCCTCACCTTTGTATACAATGAAACTGAAAAGTAGGTCCTATTTTTTATGTCCATTCTTCAGAAGAGAAAACTGAGGTCTAGAGCATGTTAGTGACTCCCTGGGGTCACACAGCTGAGTTTGTAACAGTAGGTTCAAACACATATCTAACTAGGTCTTAGCCTCTCAGTTCTGCTGCCATGAGAGTCCCACCCCAGGATCTGCTCATGGTCTGGGTGGCCAAGTCTTGCCTTAGGCCTCAGAAATAGTGAATACAGAGGGCAGGATGCCAGGCAGGACCCAGCCCGACACGCGCACCCAGAGCAGCGCCCCCAGCTCTGCTCACTCCCGGCCGGCACCTTGCTCCCCAGCTCCAGGTTAAGGGGCCCCATTTCTCCTTTCCTCTTGTCCACCCTTCTCGCCCATGGAGGGGCCACATCATTTCCAGACCCTCATCACCCTGCAGGCTCAAGAGCGCCTGGCAGCAAACAAAACACACACACACAAGTGAGAGTGCCGGCTCCCAACCTGGAGAGTATATTACACCCCCCTCCATTCTCTGGCAGAAACATGCCAAGGTCTAAGCTTAGCTTCTGGGGTCACTGTTGCCTGGGGGCAGAGGGTAGCCCCAGGCCTCAGGCCTCACTTCTCCCAGCCCCAGGCTCTGTGCACAACCTTTTGCTCTAGTGGAGCTAATGGCCAGTCAGAGCCCAGCAGCCCCTGGGCAGCACAGAGTCGACCCCCCTGGGAGGTTACCCTGCACAATGTGCCAGCCGCAGAGCCTAAGTAGGTAGGGGTTGGGGGCAGGGTGCTACCAGACTGCAGCTACCCCACTGGCTGCCACCCTCCCTGGCCCCACCACACATGCACATCCTTTTCCTTCCTGCCTGGCTAAAGATCTTGACATAAACCCACCCAAATCTTTAGGGTCTTATAAGCCAGGAAGTTCATTATCAGGACAGCAGGAAGGAATGCCTATCCAGTCAAGATCTGCCCAGCATGTCGACTGTTTTCCTATTGACAGGGCTAGTCATCAACCGTTCCTAAGCCTTGGTTTCCTCATCTGTTAAATGGGTATAAAAACATCCTCATTCTGTGAGAAGTGAAAGAATGCAAAGAATGGCCCAAAGGCACTCAGCACAGAGCTTGCCACACATGATAGGTGTTACTCACATCATCCCAGGAAGGCGACAGTTCACGACTTCTCAAGAGGCATTTAGCTGCAATCTTGAGGAGGGGGCTGGAAAACAGGGCCAGTCGCAGGATGCACAGGAGAAGGCTGCTCTCGTGTGACTTTCACCATCCTGGCCTGGGCTTTGTGGGAATGGGGAGGAAGTGGCAGAGCACCTAGCGTGGGAAAGGAAGCCGGGGAAGAGGAGTGTTAGAGAGAACAACAGAGAAACTCAATTTCCCCAAGGCCCGGCTGGTGCCAGAGGATAGGCTAGAAACAGAAGATGTTTCATCTAGTCCCTCCACCGATAGCCCCGCCAGGCAGGTAATATTTCTCCCATTTTGCAGAAGAGAGGACTAAAGTTTGGTGATAAGAGACATGCCCCAAGTCCCCACTGGTTAGGAGACTACGTTCAAATTTGAACCCAGATCCAGCAAATCTCAGTAAGAACAGTGGCTTTACACCATGGATGGTCATAAAACAGGTGGACAGAAAAACCCATCTCCTGGTTATAAATATCAATGAAGGCCAAAGCTGGAAAGTTTCCCCATCTGTTAGTCCAGCGCTCCTTTTGTAGATGAGCAAACCAGGCTCAGAGAGGTTATGTACCTTGACCCAAAGATACACAGTGAGCTGGTGATCAGGATGAGAACCAGAGGCCAGAGCTAGAACATCACGCCAAGTCTTTTCAGAATGGTCTCTGAACACTTAAAGCTCAGAAACACAGACCTATATTTGGAATGAAAAGAGATACTTGGAATGTGCAGAAAGAAAACTCCTAGCGTCTCTTGGTGAGAAGTTTGGGTGAGCCGTCCTTTCCCATCTCCTTTGTCCCCCCTCTCCGGGGGTCTGCGCTCCCGCAGAGCCCCTTCCTCCCTCTGCGCTCTGAGAATTTCACAGCTGACTCTGACAATGAATATTATTTCCTCATCTCAACCTTTCTAAGGAGAAAGGATCAAACACCTCGCTTTCGGGAGTCATGAACTGTTGTTGAAAGGGCAATAGATGCCAGAAAATGTAATTTTCAAGCAAGTTTTGGGTCTTGAAAACATACCTTGTGTCAAGAGGCTGCATCATTTGAAAGAACCTTCTTGCTGATTTTGAAAAGATTTTCATAGCTTGTTCTTGAGAGCTGCCCCCAACAAAAGGGGCTGGGTGTGATGCTCCTTGCTAAGCTAACCTAAGATCGCAGCTGTTAGCAAAGGTGCCCTCAACTTGACTCATCCTTATCACAATGACAATAATGTTATTCACAACAACAACCATTTATTGAGTGCAGTACAGGCATGTCACCTGAGTTCATCTAATCTCACCTCCACCCTCCATACACATACACCCCTGCCAAATAGTATTATAAATATTACTGTTGGACAGATAAGAACATTGGAGATTAGAGAGGTCAAATAACTTACCCAAAGACACACAGAAGTTTAGAGCCCAGGGACATGTGCTTTAGGCTATACCCTTAACCACTGATTAAAAGAGACATCTTGTAGACATGTGCTGACATCTTCCACCAGGTGTGCCCAATTCCCTGCTTTACCTGCAAAGCCTTCACATATCCAGTTAACAAACATCCCCACAAACTGACAGCTATGGTCTGAATATGTGTGTATTCACATAACACATAACATAACACAAAACTCACATGTTAAAGCCTAATCTCAATTAGGTGGGGCCTAATGGGTCCTCCTGAGGCGGGTTAGTGCCTTTATAAAAGAGGCCTGAGCTTGCTCTCAGATCTCTCTGTCTCTCTCTCTCCCCCTCCCCCTACCATGTGAGGACCTCAGCAGACTGACCCTGCCAGCATCCATCTCTGATTTCCAGCTTCCACCACAATGAGCAATAAATGTCTATTGCTTATAAATGACCTGCTCTGAGGCATTTTGTTACCGCACCCCTAAGGGACTGCGGCACTGACCAGCTAACTAAGACACAGGCGGTAGGTACCCCATGCTCTGGGGATCAAAGGGAGACGGTGGTGCTCTGCTCTGAGGGATCCCATGGTCTCCTGTGAGAGACAGGCCATCAGTGGGACACCATGGGTGCAGCAAACAGAACCGAGGGTGCAGGGGACAGAGAGGGAGCTGCCGACCCTGCAGAGAAAGTGGCCCTGAAGCTCAGTCTCTAGGAGACCTGATGCCTGGAGGGAGCTTGCAGCCGCAGAAGAGGCCCAGGCCCATCTCACGTTGTAGGTGCGGCATGCAGGAGGCATGAAAGGCGGGCAGGCCTGCGGTCAGGGGGATGCGCATCCTGGATCCCAGGCGTCACCTTGCGGCCCTGCCAGCTGTCCTGAATTCCCGCTTCCTTATCTGCGCTCCTAACCCCCTTCTTAGAATCTGGGGGTCGCTACTTCTGATAGGTATGGATGTGTCTGTCTGCTTGGCTGTTGCCCATTACTGAGACTCTGATTCATAGCATCTCTTCACTTTTATAATATGAGATCCTAAATTTGGGAGGGTCAAGATGGACACATGTAATAGGTGCTTAGCAAATAATGGTGGTAAAGAAGTTCTATGTTGGTTTCTGCTTATTCCTCTGAGGTTGGTGCCTCCCTGGCCAGGGCATACTCTGGACCATCCATCAGGGGGAGGGCTCCAAAGTGCTGCCTCCCAAGCCAGCTTCTGGCAGGGCACTTCCGGCCACTGCCCTCCCCGCCTACCTGGCCCCCTGTTCTCAGCCTTCCAGGTGCCCTGTGCCTGTAGCCCAGCCTCCTGAGCCAAGGCCTCCTGAGCCAAGGACGAGAAGGGAAAGTCACTGTAACCACCCAATGGTCCCTGGTGGGCTTCAGAGGTGGGGAGGTCCAGAGCCCCTTTATATATGAATTGGGCTTTGTGCGCAGCATCTGTGCATAGCAGTTCAGTACCATGGCTGAGGACTCAGGCTCAGGAGCTAGGTTCAAATTTGAACCCAGATCTGGCAAATCTCAGTAAGAACAGCGGCTTTACACCATGGATAGTCATAAAACAGGTGGACAGAAAAACCCATCTCCTGGATATAAATATCAATGAAGGCCAAAGCTGGAAAGTTTCTCAAAGTAGAGTAGTTTCTCAAAGTTCACACCCTGACTTTACTACTGACTAAGTGATGTGGGCCGATTGTGTCCTCCAAAAAGACAAGGTAAAGCCTTAACCCCAGTGCCACGGAATGTGACTTATTTGGAAATAGGGTCCTTGCAGATATAGTAAGTTGAGGCCATTAAGGTGGGCCCTAACCCAACATGACTGGCATCCTTATTTACAAAAAAAGAAGAAAAAAAAAAAAAAAGAGGAAGAGACACAGAGACAGAGACATGGCCTAAGATGCGGAGTGACCAGGTAGAGACTGGAGTTACTCAGCTACAAGGCCAGGTGTGCCAACGGCTGCCAGCAGCCGCGGAAGTGAGGGGGAAGGGAAGGGAGAGAATGTCCACGAGGCTTTGAGGGACCATGGTCCTGCCCACACTTTGACCTCTGGTTCTGATCTAACCCCTTGGAGCCACGAGAGAATACATTTCCATTTTTAAGTCACCCAGTTATACGTCATTACAATGACCCTATGAAATTAATACAGAGAGCATAGCTGTGGCCAGATTACTTAACTCTCTGGGCCTCAATGTTTGCATTTGGCAACAGTATTAATAGTATGTGCCTTCTAGGGTTGTTTGGAGATTAAATATACCACAAAAGCACTCGGCATAGTGCCTGGGACACAGGAAGTACTCCATAAAAGTTGCCATCATTCCTTCTCACATTTTCATTTTTATAGGAAGAGGGACCATGGCTTTTATTTGATTCTCAAAAAGGTCATGTCCCCAAAAGAGGGTTCAGAAGCATGCTGGATCTTTTGTCTTCAGGAGACTAGAGAAAGCAAGGGCCAAAATCCACCCTTGCAAAACAGCCCTGAGCACCTCTTCCTTCTCCCAGCACTCCCAGCCCCGAGACTGTGTGCCCTGCTGCAGGGGAAGGTGCTGAGCACGTCCTCTGTGCTGGAGTCATGTGAGGTATTCACGATTCACACATGTCACTTCAGGGAGTACTTACAACTATCCAAGAGGCAAGAAAAATCATCTCCATTTTACAGATGAAGAATCCAAAGAATCAGTCGCTCCTGCTCCCTATCCTGTGTCCTTCACCAACCTCGCCAGATACGTGTCTCAGAAAACAGCAACACTTCTCTGATTTGACCAAGGAGTTGGGTACAGTTGGGGATCCCAGAAGCACAAAGCACTGAGGACAAATGCTCAACTAAGGTCACAGGTTAGCCACTGAGAAGCACTCACTTGGTGTTAAACAGAAAGTCAAAATCGTTTGGGAGAAAGGAACAGAATGAAATCGTCCCCTCTTTTCGTGTGATAATGGAAAATTACATCACGATGCACAGAGCGACAGACTGTTACTGCCCTGTTGCTGCTGGCTGCAGCTGAGCCTGTGGACTTCTCCATTTTCACCTCCAGCCACTGAGCAGATGGTGCTAATGAGTGGAAATGTTCTGTGCTAGAGAGGGCAGACACTGTGCCGCCCAGGGCATTTCCTTTTTGGCTTCTGCTGCTAAAAATGTCCAGCCCAGGTCATTGCTCAAGTCCAAAAGCCTACTCAGCCATGCTCCTCAGAGCAATGACTCTTTCCTCCACTTTCATGCGAAACCTTGGCTTCCATTATTTGGCTAAGCGCTGTCATTTAATGCATCAACTTCCTTAAGCTATCCAAGAAAAATCTGGGAAGCAAACCTTAAATGCACAATAACAATGCAACAGGCCACTGAGTCAAAGTCTCCGAGAGAGAGGCAGGAAGATGGGTTTTCCTGGATGGCAGGGTCGCATCTGAGGAGTCAGAGGAGCACAGGAAGCATGATATAAAAGGAAGCGTCCTGGCTAAGTCATGATTTCTCCACCCCAAGCCACAGCCACGTGTGTGCGCCAACATCTGCACCTACTTATGTTTGGAGCTTGGCAAGAGTAATTGATCCCTTTCCTCCCCTTCCCTCCCCTTCCCTCCCCTCCCCTCCTCTTCCCTCCTCTTCCCTTCTGGACAGTGTCTTGTTCACCCAGGCTACAGTGTGGTGGTGCCAGCTCACTAAAGCCCCAAACTTCCTGCCTCAAGGGATCCTCCTGCCTCAGCCTCCTGAGTACCTGGGACTACAGGCATACACTACCACACCAGGCAAGATGCCGTCTTTAAATTGGATTAATTCTTTTGACTTAATTTTGTGGGTTTGTTCAGTTTCCTAAAAGTCAAAAATGCATTTTTCAACTTTTCATTAAAAAAAAAACTTTTGGTCAGGTACAGTAGCTCACACTTGTAATCCCAGCACTTTGGGAGGTTGAGCCAGGAGAATCTCTTGAGCCCAGGAGTTCGAGACCAGCCTGGGCAACTTGGTAAGATCTCATCTCAAAAAAAAAAAAAAAAAAAAAAAAAAAAAAAAAAAAAAAATTTTTTTAATTAGCCTGGCACAGCAGCACAAACCTATAGTCCTAAATACTCAGGAATATAGTCCCAGCTACTTGGGAGGCTGAGGTGGGGGAATAACATGAGCCCCGGAATTTGAGGCTACAGTGAGATGTGATCATGTCACTACACTCCAGCTGGGGCCACAGAGCAAGATCCTGTCTCAAGCAAGAGAGAGAGAGAGAGAGAGAGATATCTAATGTCTTAATTATCTGAGTGAGTACAAATGATCAAACTCGTTGGGTTTACTTGTATACAACCAATGCCTACATGTGTAGATAAAGAAGGATCAGAATAAAGAAGTGATCGAATGTTTTTAAATTCTGGCAAGAAATTACCTGCCTGTCTTGCCTGGCAGGGAAGACAGGGACATGAATATGAATCGTCTCAACGGGGCTTCTGCTCAGGGAGAGGTCACAGGGTGCCGGCCTTTTCCGTCCTTTCTTCCTGCTTCCCCACCTGCCTTGATCTGGCCCAACCTTGGCCAGGCAAGGGTTTGGAGTCTGGTAGTTCGTGGTACTTGTTCCTAGAAAAGAGACTCTTGAGAAGAGATGCTGCAGGAGATGGCTTTTCTACTCCATGTGAGATATCTCTTTCCTGGGTTACTTCAGCATTTTCTTCCCCAAGATGATACAAGAGGCCGCACGTGAGCAGAGCCCAGCCCCATCCACAAAGCCTGCTGACCTGAGTTACCTCCTCCACGGTAGCAGGAAGAGGGGGCTGCTAAGATCTCAACCAGCTTCCCCAGACACCCCGGAAGTCCTGGGGAACTGAGCCCACGCAGGCCCAGGGGTGAGAGGAGAGGAAAGCAGCAATGCCACCCCGGTCCCAACACCTCTGTGCGTCCATTGCCAAAGCTCCCTGAGGTTCAGCCAAATCCACTCCCCTGCAATCCTTGAAAACTTTTGTACCCTTTTCCAAGGATGACCTTGCAGTGGTCCCAGCTCAAGTTTAGGGTGTGAGTCTTTGTCACCACAGCCCCCCAGGTTACCGTTGGATGGTCCCCGATTCAGGCAGTGGGTTCCTCTGAGAGCTATCGCATATACTTGGAACTTAAACATTTAAAAAGCCAATAGCATTTGCAATAAACTTTGAGAGGCCTCCAGAATGTAATTCTGTTCACCTGACCTCCCATCTCTGATGGACTTGGCAGCTTTGCCAGAGAGCACAGGATCCCTGCTCACCCACTGCCCACATTTAAAGAGTGAGCTTCCCCTGGCCAGAACATCAATCACTCTTCAAATAGGGTGATTCACTCTCCCCTAAATTTGTTGTGAACATTTAGAAATAGAGCAATGTTGATTTTCTCTTCTTTAGGAGAAAGTGCTACAGCCACGTCCCTACAGCTCTGTGGCCAGCCTCCCCACATGCACTGTCTAAATATTTATCATAGTGTAACATGGGGTCAGCCGGTTCATTAGCTTTCCTGATTATCCCGGCATTTGATGTGTGATGGGAGCGCAGCAAACACTGTAAATATTTACCGAGTACTCGGATGAGAGTCTGACTTTGGCTCCATGTGGCTCCACTGCATCTCTCACGATGAGACAGACACCAGTGCACGTGCATTGAGGGCAAAACCCACAGGGACGTGCTAGAGCTGCCCCTGCGAGCTGGGACAGCTGCTCGAGAAGGACCAGCTGAGCAGAGGTGCCTGAGCTTTGAGTGTCCATAATGGAAGCACCTTTAATTATTCATGAACATGAGGGTTTAACACTATTTATAGTATAAAGTTTATCATTTATTTAGCACCATTTCTCCAGAAGAGTTTAAGATAACCTTTATAATGCACATTAAGTAGCAACATATAATAATTAGTACTTGCTCCTTTTCCTTCTACTCTGCTAGAATATGAACATCCCAAGGGCAGGGCCTGTATATGACTGGGTGGCTGCCTCCATCTTTAGTGCTGTGTTTAGAACAGTCTTGTGCATAGTAGGTGCTTAATACATGTTTACACGTTGAACACATCAATCTTACACCTTTGCTTTTCATTTGACTTTCAAAGATGCACAGGCAAGATATTATTTTGAGGTTTCAGTTTAGCTAGATGAAGCTCCCCCAACTTGGATTAGCTTAAACCTCTCTCAAAAATAGACCTTGGGGTCTTTCAGAGAGCTGCATGGAGGGTGAGGAGCCCTGATGCTCTTCCCACCAATAACCAGCCATGTGGCTTTGGACAAGCCTTGGCTTGGACCATTAATCAAGAGTTCTTCACTTGGGCCCCTTGGATCTCCTAGACACAGAAGTGTCCAACTTACTTCTTTCCTGCTACACATTGGAAGGAGAAGAGTTGTCTTGAGTCACACATTAAATACACAAACACTAATGAAAGCTGATGAGCAAAATAAAAGGTCTGCACATAATTTTCATGCTATCTGCCACCACAGATAGGCAAAAATGTCCTCATATAATCTGCATGTAGCCATGGGGCCACGGGTTGGACACCCTGCTAGAGATTCGTGTTTCTGGTTTCTATGAAACCCCTGAAATTATATGCACAGATGTGTACAACATTATTTTGTACTTATATCCGGTGAGAGAGAGCATATTCCTTTAACCAGATTCTCTAAGGACTCCCTAATGAAAATAAAGTTAAGAACCCCTCTCTTTGTTTCTTTTAAAATCAGAGGAGGTGGTAGGACAGATTAAATCATCCTGCTTAATTTAAACTGTGAAATAAACAGTTTAATAAACTGTGATTACTTGCACCATACACGCCCACTCCTAGTCCTGGACATCCCTTCCATCTTGGACCCCTGCCTGAGGTTTGCTCACACCCTTGTCTATTAGACCATCCTCCCATCTCCACTCCATGCCCCCAAACCAAGGAGTGGCCCCACTGGCCAGGGCTGAGCACATGTGGAATGGTTCATCGTGGTGAACCCAGTCCAGCCCGATGTCCAAGCCCATGCCTGGCCTTTTCCTTCTCATCTTTAGTTGTATGTACAACGCTGTACAAACTTCTTTTGCTACATCCCAAGGCAATATCCTTTCCTATCCACATTTACCTGTAATGCTAGCTTTGTGGACTATGTTTGAGAAAAGGAGTGCAAGTGTCTCTCTAGGACTAAGAGGGTAGCGAGAACAGGTCCTACTGCCCTGTTCTGTGCACAACGGAATATCTGCATGACTAGTGTCAAGGCTTAGGTTCCCTGGCCCAGGATTCCAGCCAGGAGAGACCAGGTATCCCCATGACTAGCAGCTTCTGGTGGCTGTAGGTTAGCACTCATTTGGTGAAAGCATCATTTGCCTTCACTCTTCTGCCTGTCATTTATAATCATCAGAGCACTTTCCCTTCAAACCCAGACTTTTCCATTTCTAAGACCCATTTAAAAATATGATGATGTTACTTGAGGTGGTGGGGTTGGGGGATTGCATTTTTAAGGTTATTAGCTACCACCTTAAATAAGTTATCACCCCAGCAAGTCCAAGGAAAATCAGCTACTTGCAAGAGGGTGAGCAATTTACTTCTGTGGGCTCTTGCCTTTCATCTCTGAAGTGAAATGGTTGGGTTATATTAAGCAAATGGGCTCCAAGTGCAGTGGACCTCTGGTTGTCTAGACCTGTGCCTTTCAAACTGTGTTGTGCATACAGATCAACCAGGATCCTATTTAGTACAGATTCTGATTCAGTATTCCTGGGGGGGGGGGGGGGGGGGGATCTGAATTTCAAAATTTCTGACAAAGTAAAAGATTATGCCACTGC
>CAUYPK010095702.1:0-47076 GCA_963574355.1 Loris lydekkerianus | reverse complement strand
ACTTGGCGGGGGATTTTGAATATATTTTATTATATTTTTTTTTTAAAAACCCTCAACTTTTTTTTTTTTTTTGCTTTTTTTTTTTTTTTTTTTTTTTTTTTTTGCAGTTTCTGGCTGGGGCTGGGTTTGAACCCACCACCTCCGGCATATGGAGCCGGCGCCCTACTCCTTTGAGTCACAAGCGCTGCCTGTGTTATGCTTCCATTTTACCCAGGAGGACATTGAGGCTCTAGGAGACCAAGCAATTTATTCAAGTGAAGGAACAGAGCTGGGGGTCTTACTGAGCAAAGTTTAGCAGACTCCAAAGTCTGTGATCTTCATGTTTTGTTTTAATTTTCTGGAAAAGGCATCCCTGTGTAAAGCAAGGGCCTGATCGCAGCATTCCTGTCTCTCTCTACACCACTCATCTACAACTTTTGACAACCTTCCTTAGCTGCAACTGATTTCTTTGAAATTAAATCACTTTAACCTTGGGAATCAGTTTGCCTCCTGCTGTATATGTCCAGGAAAGACTGTACGTAGATACTGACCTCAGTACCCAGTTGACCACAGGATCCACAGGCGATACCCAAATTATGAACTTTTGTAAAAAGAAAATGGTGGTTCCGCAGCTGCCTGCAATGGCCATAGCCCATGCTCCCTTGGATAACAGCATTTAATATTATACTTGCTAGAAATGTAAGAAAAATATAAATTCTAACCTTTAAAATGAGCCGGACTCCTGTCATACCCTTCTCTTGTTGCTTTTTCCCTACACTCCTACTTTGGGACCTGGGTAGAGACCTCCCTGCCTCAACATTATTGACATTTGGGGCCTCAGAATGTTTTGTCAGGGGACAGAGGAGAAGGCAATCTGTCCTGTGCATTGTGAAATAGTTAGCAGCGACCATGGCCTTTACCCGCTAGAGGCCAACAGCCCACGCCCTCCAGCCGTGAAAATCAAGATGTCTCCAGATGTGGCTGAATGTCCTGTGGGGGGACACAATTGCCCCTGGTTAAGAATTACCGATCTCAATGTGAATTCGGTTATCAAAAAGCTCTAGGAAGCTGTAGATAGTGTTGTTGTACAGCCCTGAGATCTTTTTTGGAACTACTAGTCTTACTCATCTTAAAAGGCAGATAATTCAGAGTCAAAAGAAAGTAAATGGTCTTCTCTAGGTGTCATAGAAGAATAAAGAGGTTCCAAACTTACAGAACTTTACAGAAAAAAACAACAACAACAACATTTATTTCCTAATGAGTAGACCAAAAAGGGGAAAAAAAAAAAAAATTCTTTAAAATGGAAAGGATCAGTAAATTAAAATGTGTGCTTATATGTGTACATTTTCAATTTAATCTTAACAAAGAATACGTTATAGGAATGGGGAAAATACCATTTTTTTCTCTTGGTGCAAATAAATCAGAGAATAAAACTTGAAGATACTCAGATAACTTCTCAATTAAACTTAGCACCAATGTGCAAGAAATGATTTTCTGAAAAAGTAGGAAGGAAATGTCTATTGGTAATATGCTATTTGAGTCTTGTAAAAGTGTTTCAATTATGCAAAGTTTTTGTCTTTGTTCCTTGGCCTGAATAAGTTTATAAAATGAGGAAACAGCTGCACAATGTCACAATATAATTATTGGTTTAGGTATGTTTGGTCTTCTCTTACACATTTTTCTAATTTAAAAAGAAAATTTAATCTGGTTAGAGTCAGTTATACCAGGGATTAATCAATGAGGTCTCTGGCTGTTAGATTTGTTTGTGACTAAACAGTATATTGCAGGTGAAACGCAAGGAAATGTCTCCTCATTTTAGTACAAGACCAGCAAGGGGAGGGTTGGGCTGGGAAGAGCTGGAGATGGAAGGATCTCAGGCGACAGAAGCCTAAAAACTATCCAGTCACCAGAGGAGTCATTTCCTATTGTCACATTTTTACTGTAGCCCTATTCATATTAGAGACAGAATATTCTAAATGCTTGGAAAAGATTCAGGGAAGAACCGTGTACGTAGCTATAAATGTCCACACACGCGTTGATTTCATCCTCACAGCAGCCCTAAGAAGTAGACGCTGTGTTTGTCCCTATTTTTTCTGATGAGAAACTGAGGCACACAGAGGTTAGGCAGCTCAATGCTCAACATTTAGTAAGAGGCAGACTGGGATTTGAACCCTGGCAGCCTGATTCTCAAGCTCACACTCAGCTATTATACAAAACTACCTCTTCAAAACATTAGAAGCAAGAATCTAGGAAGGAAACACGATCGTCAGCTCCAAAGATACACAGTCATACATCATTTACAATATGGCCACGTTGGAGGAAGACCTGGAAATTATCCAGTTACTTTAACCCTAAAGAGAGAAATTCCTTAGGGCTTGAGGAGAGAAAGGTACTGAAATGTTCCTTTCTGTTCTCTCTACTCATCAAATTATCTGTGTAGTTGCCAAAAGCCAAACCCATTTGGTAGATACAGCAGTAAAGTTATTCTTTGATGTTAAACTGTTTTGTGAATAAGCATCTTCCACTCTCACTCCCAATGCGGACTAAACAGCATCCCTGGGTGGGAGTATGAAGAATTCCTTCAGACCTGGAGAGAGATACTCCAGTCTTACGAAGAGACTCTTCACACTTCACCTCGGAAATGCCCCTAGGCCATGGGCACTGCGCTGCTCCCCGCACCGCTGCCATTTCCTCTCTACCTCATTTTCTCCTCGCTCCCCTCCTCTGTCTCTCCTTCCTCCATCTCCCCTCTCAGCACAGGCATTCCTGAGATTCTGTCCTCAGCCACCACCACTGACCCCAGCTTCTCTCATCAAGCAATTCTAAACCTCAGTCTACAGCCTGCCCCTCCCCTGAATTCCAGAGCCATCTTCCTAACTTCCTGATGGACATCCGATCCATTTGTACAAAATAGGACTCACAAATGTCCCCCTCCAAATAAAAAAAAAGAAAAAAACCTCACATCATTGATTGTCACTCATAGCCATTGTCTCTGTCAGCCAGTTCCCACCACATTGTGCCATTTACCTAATGTGACTCCAAGTTGGCACTGAACACTCAAAACATCCCTCGTCTGAAATGAGATGTGCTACCGAGGCAACGCTCCATTCAAAGACTCAGTAGGAAATTTTATATCTACATTTATATAAAATTAATAACACACAATTTATTGCATGTTAAAATTATAATATTTTATATATTGAGTTAAAGCATTAAATCATTTCACTTGTTGTATTTTAGATTTTTTAATGTGTCTGCATAATGACCTCCCAACGATATTCACCGCCAAAGTCCTGAAACCAGTGACTATGTTACCTTAGAGAGCAACAGAGAGTGTGCATGTGTCTGAGTGAAGGGGTCAGGATGGAGAGGTTATTGAGATTCCCCGATGTGCCCATTGTAATCCCACATGGCTTCCCGAGGAGGACATAGAAGATCATCTTCCTTCCGTTGCCGGCTTTACAGATGGAGGAAAGAGCCACCCACCAAGGAATGAAGTGGCTTCCAAAAGCTGGAGCTGGCAAGGAAGCAGATTCTCTCCTGAAGCCTCCAAAAGGAAAAAAGCTGAGCCAACATCCTGATTTTAGACGTTCAACCTCCAAAACTGTAAAAGAATACATTTCTGTCATTTTAATCCACTGAGTTTGTGGTGACTCATTACTTAGCAATAGGCAACTGGTAGCCTGTGGCTACTGGGAAATTTAAAGTTCCACGTGGCTCACGTTTGTAGTGCACATTGTATTTCCTTAGCTTGGCACTGCTCTGGAATCTTCTTCAATCCATTCCCCTGCGGGAGTGACTTTATATGTTGTTGTCCAGTTCAACTGCTATCAACAACAACATAGATGGATACAATGGAGCCCGATTCCTTTATAAATCTCTATCACTTTACATGGATACGATGGAGTCCGATTCCTTTATAAATGTCTATCACTTTACAATTTTCAGCACTTGCATCTCGTCAGCACTGCACCACCACTACCTCCCCAAAGTACTCTCTTTCAATTAATCTGATCCACATCTGCTTCCATAAATATTCCTCATGTTCCTGTTTTTGTTCTTTTTCCCAAGGTGTTCCCACAAACCCAAATATTTCCCATATTTTCATTTTCAACACCTTGTCCGATCTATGAAATGTAGTTTAAGTCCCCCTTCTTCCAGGGAGCTCTCAATGGGAGTTCATCTAGCCCTTCCCCATATCTCCTAATGCGTGCTCTCACTTGTATCCCAGCATCACTGCCACCTGACAGGGGAGAGACGGTGCTGTGCCAGGGGCTTCCAAAGTCAGGGGCCTGCCACACTCATCCTGCTTCTGTGAGTTGTGCCCCCATCAGAGTTCACATGGTGAAGCCCTGACCCTCAATGAGATTGATAGGGTCTTTAATTAAGGTCAATATAGGATGGAGCCCTAATCCAATAGGACCATGGCCTTATAAGAAGAGGAAGATGTCTCTCCTGTGCTCTCCCACTCTCTCTGCCCCCCTTTTCTTTTTTTCTTTCTTTCTTTTTTTTTTTTTTTTTTTTTTTTTTGAGTCAGAGTCTCACTGTTACCCTTGATAGACTGCCGTGATGTCACAGCTCACAGCAACCTCAAACTCTTGGGCTTAAGCATTTTTCTTGCCTCAGCCTCCCAGGTAGCTGGGACTACAGGTGCCTGCCACAACACCCAGCTATTTTTGTTGGTGGTGTTGTTGCAGTTGTCGTTGTTGTTTAGCTGGCCTGGGCTGGGTTTGAACCTGCCAGCCTCGGTGTGTGTGGCTGGTGCTATAACCACTGTGCTATGGGCGCTGAGTTCCCCCCTTTCTTTTGCCCCACACCCCCAGCCCTGATTCCTGCCATGTGAGAACACAAAGAGAAGGCAGCCATCTACAGCCAGGAAGGGAGTCCTGCTGGCACCTCGATCTTGAACCTTCCAGCCTCCAGACTGTGAGAAAACAAATTTCCATTGTTTGAGCCACCAACTATATGGTATTTTGTTTTTGACCAAAAGATTGGGCCCCTAGGGACGATTCTGCGTGCCCATTCCACTGAGGTGGTGTGGATGCTGCAGATTGATTTGAGGGCACCATGGAACTACTTAGAAAAAGGACTCCTAGGAAAAAAACTGCACTTCCTTTGTGAGCTGGTGGGGACTCAAAGCTAGTGAGATGGGTGATTAACTCTCTGACTGACCACCTCAGTTGTACTGACAGGCTGCTGAAAGCTGGAAGGTCCTGGAGGAAAAAAGATAGGCAAGAGAATCTGAGATACCAAATAAAAGGTTTTAAACAGAAAAGACGTGCTTCTCAAGGGGCTTGGATATTATTCATGCCGACCTCCTCCTTACAGCAGGGCCGCAGCCAGAGTGCAGGCCCCAGGGCTCCTCACCCAGCCTCCGTTCCAGTGGTCTACCCTGCACAGATATTCCTCTGATGCAGCCTTGGAAGAGATTTTTATAGTTCCATGAATAAGTATTTTAATAAACATTAACTTCAAACCATTCATTTACAAATATAAATTGGAGGGGGGAAAAGTTCAGAAGAAAACTGTTATGCAACCCCAATATGAAAGGTCCCTTGATTATATTTGTAACTGATGACAGTTCTCTATTCTTAGTTCTGGGTGTCACCAGCTGTCTACCATGAGAATTCTGGAACATTTCCCCAAAGAACAATGTGTGAAATGATGCCACTTTTCCCACCTTGTGAGAGAGTCAGATTAGCCTGATGCTCGTGGCCCAAAATGTGTCTAACAATTTAATTCAATTCTGATACTATTCAGGGTGGGCCAACCCTACAGGTTAAAGGGCCCCATTCCACAGACAGTCCCCACTTCAGATGCCAGCTGCCAATGGGGTGCCCACCCTACCCCTATCTCTGCTTCCTGGCCAACTGCAAATTCAGAGGTTCCCAGGGTCCTCTCAGGTTTGATAATTTACTGAAACAATTCACAGTACTTGAAACCACTTTGCTTATTATTAGCAGTTTATTGTAGAGAATATGACTTGGAAACACCATGTGGAGAAGGGCACAGGGTGAGGTATGGGGGAAGGGGATTCAGCCTCTGTGCTCTGTCTGGACACGCCACCCAGCAGGCACCAACCCAGGAGCTCTCCACACCCTAAGGTCTAAGAGTGTCTGCGAAAGTTTCATGGCACCAGCAGGATGGATCGAATGACCAGCCATTGGTGTTCAAACTAAATCTCCATCCCTTCTGCCTTCCATGAAGGTCAGGGAGTAGGAATGAAAATTCAAAGCTTCTAATCAAGACTTATTCTTTCTCCTGACTTGCTCCCATCCGGTAGTTATCCAGACACCTACCAGATTCCCCTCCTTAGAACCGAAGAAGCTCCTTTCACACCTATTGCTTAGGAAATTCCATGGCTTTTAGGAGGTCTGTGCCAGGACATAGGATTTTGGTTGATCCACACAGTAACGTGGAAGACTAGTAAAGCAGAGCTCCGTGCCCCTATTTTATAGATAAGGAAGTTCTGAAAGCCAGGATAGTGGTGGAGGGGAAATTCACACGCAGGTTCTCACACATAGAAAACATACTCTAAAAGGTAGACAACTCAGGGACTGTGAGACTCAAAAGGAAATGAGGGAATCAACCCGTTCAACACCCTCTTTTGCAGGCAGAGGCAAGAGTAGGCTGCTTGGTTCCTCTCCTCACTGAGCTTTTGGCCTTGCTGGTCCCACTTTCTAAAAACACTTTGCCAGCTACCCCTCTGCCCCAACCCCAACCCCAACCCACATCTCACACAGGGGTTTGCTCTTACCCAGGAAGTTCGACTGACTGAGCAAGACGCCCCCATTCAATGCTCTCCCCACACCACCAACTCCTCCACAACACTTGCCGCTCACATAACTTCACATTATTCGTGTAATTCTTTAATTACAGAAGGTGGTATATGCAATTTTTAATATCTCTCTTCATCACGAGTCCGTAAATTTCATGAAGGCACCACTGCAACCCCAGCATCTAGTAGCATGCTAAATTTGAACAAGTATTTCCTGCATAGATCTCGTTTATCTTGAACTTGTCTCCTGACTCTAGTCCAATTATTTCTATCTTCTGCACTATGGAAACCTGAATTAATTCTTCCCCCACTTCTATTCAAAAATTGGGCAGAAGCTTAAGGGAAGATTCTGTTCAATGTGGAGTTTCTTAATTAAGAGGAAGTGAAAGCTCCACATAAATGCTAAAGAGAAGGAATCCCCTCTGGCAGCCCCAGCCCCAGGCCTAACAGACTTGCCTGTAGAGAGAATCTGGCTCATTAACCTCATTGTCCCTGATGTCCAACCCGAGTGTCTCAGACTCCACTAACTGGTGACTACAGCTAGTTCCCTACGAGCACTGAGAGAGAAATTTTGTCTTTGACTCTAAAAGGTGTGGAAACATTGAGAAATCCTCCTTCTGCCACAAATAATGTTAAGGATTCTTCAGGACCAATCTACCTGGCCGTCATTTCCCACCACTCCCAGGGCCTCAGGACTGCACAGCTCCAGCACCACCACCACCACCACCACCACCCCCAAATATCTCAGAAGACAACTGTGGGTCAGAAATTCTGCTTCTGTGACGTGGCTTCCCCCAAACTTTCTGCCAGTGAAACTGGTTTAGCGCATGAGAGTTGAGTGAGAAGAGACGACTCCCTCTGCATCACCTTCCCTTGGGCCCGCAGCCCTAGGGCTTGATGGCAGCTTCCCCTGCCCATCTGGCTCTTCCTTGTAGGGTGCATGGGTTGGAAAGAACCCCACAACAAACAACTGTCTGGCTTCTTACTCTGACTCCACAACAAGGCTGATCTTTACTCCCCGGACCAGCCTCTCTCTTGCACTATGTTGAGCCCATCAGAACTCCCTGGGGTCTCTAACAGGCTTAAACTTGAACTCTGGGTTCAAGTAACTTGTACTTGGGTTACACCTGCCCACATCAAACATATTTTTATAAGTCTGGCTGCTCAACATTTCCTCCTAGTGATGTCTTTTTATCCTGTGTAAATCAAGGCAGGCAAACATGTCTGAGAAAAGAGCTATCCCCCAAGTCCAATCACCAGAGAGACCCGTGCAAGAGCTTCTATGCCACTAAAACACACTGTTGGCATTAGGATGGGCAACAAAGTCTTCCGAGTATCAGAGATGCTTAAAAAGCTATCTAGAATCCTGGGTTATATCCTAAGATTTCAGTAACAGAGACCTTTACTTAAATGTTAGCTATTCCATTTATTATCTAGTTTACCATGGACAAATTTCTTAATCTTCTCTGGGTCTCTATATTCTTATCCATTACATCAAGATCAAAACACCTATTTCACATGGTTGGCATGAGTATTGAAATGAAATAATATATGTTAAATGGTCTGGCACTGAGAAAATAAAAATATAAGTACTGCCCTGCCACCTTCCTTTCAAAGGTATTGAAAGTAGAGTGAAGAGAGAGAGAGAGACCTGTTGACAGATGTAAAAGACCAGGAGAGTGAATCTAGGGCTTGATACTAATGCCCATTAATTTACCGAGCACAGGAATTATTTTTTCCAAGATTATTCACATCTCACCATCAATTCTGCATTTATGCTTCCCCAGGGATTAGTTAACGCAGCTACTGCTAACTTATTATTGACCCATTCTGGAGAAAATTGAGGCACCAAGGAGAGAACCTTCTAAGGTTATCCAGAAAAATCAGTAGAAGAAGTATAAAGTAAAATAAAATTAATCACAAGTTAAAAGAAAAAATACACAAAAGAGCTACATTTTTAGATGTTCTGGTATTTTAAAAGATTAATCTATTATCTGTGTTAACCAATCCCTGGGGAAACAGAAAAACAGAAATGTGAATAATCTTGGAAAAAATATTCCTGTCTTCAGTAAATTAGTGAGCATTTACTCTGTATGGAGTACATATCAGACACTCTGCAAGATATGCAATATTTTTATTCAACAAATTTTTGTGGAACATCTTCTGTAAGGCACAGTTTCCTAGATGCTAAGAATATTATGGTAAGCAAAAAGAAATATTCTCTCTGATCTCGCAGAGTCATGCCCAAGAGCCAGACACTAATCAAATCATGTCACAAGTGAATAATCACACAATGTGGTGAGCACAATGAAAGTCACACAGCGTGAATGGAGGGCACGCTATGTGTAAGGGACAGCTTCCTGGCAGAGGTGCCCTTTGAGCTGAAATCTAAAGAATGAAAAATAGTGACCTAGGGCTATTAAGAGGGAGATAAGTTTCTGGACACAGGAAATAGCAAGTGCAAAGAGCCTGGGGCAGGACGGAGCAGGTAACATCCAAGAAACCAGGTTCAACATGGCTAGTTCGCAGGAAGAGAGGGAAGAATGAGATCAGATGTGAGCAGAGAGACTCTGAAGGCTCCAGAAGTCTATCTTAGAAATGTTAGGCTTGACCCTACAAGCAACAAGAAGTCGCTGAACCATCAATTCATTCATTAATCTATTAAATATTTGAGGCTATTTCGGGGATATCATCCTAACACAAACATCTCCATGATATCGAGCATAGAATTTAAATCCTCTAAACCACTAAATCAATATTTTTTGCATCTGATTCAAAATCCAATAGCTTTTGTGAATTAAAAGCTGCCAGGCAGGTGTAAACCATTTTTTCCTCAAGAGCCAATACAGACTTTCAGAACCAAACAGGCATAATGTTACACATGCCGTGTCACTCAACACATGGATTCCACAGAGGCAGAAAACTTACTCAAGATGCTAAGACAGATCACTGCTGCTCGTGGATGTTATTAGGAGAGCAAGATGTTTTGAGGTAAAAGCTGAATTTTTGTCTTCAAAGGTTTTGAGACGGCTACATCTGCACCACTCAACATAGCAATCAGGAAGTTCACATGGTGAGAATTAAGCATTTCTCACTCAGTATAAACTGTGAAATGCATTTGAAAATAGAGGTTTTCTTTATTAAAATTAGCACTTTTTCATACCCAGCCAGAAGCAGCTATCATATTATCCAGGTACCTTATTTACAGGATGGAGAGTGCCAAGATGGGACAGTGGTCTGACCTTCAGTGGCTGTCACAGCCTTAGGGAGGAGCAGAAAACGAGGGCAAGTTCACCTGGGCTTTCAGAACAACAAGTGAGACGCTGGAAGATCAGAACACATTTCATCAGAAGAGCACTTTAAGAGAAGGTGGGGGGAAACAGACATTTAGGATAGAGTTTCCAGATGCGAGAAACTTCTCTCTGAGTCCATCATTCCTCACCCCATGTGCCAGGGATCACAAACACAAGGCTAGTTATCATTCATTACATTAAACAGCATCTCTCCTTTTCTATTAAATTCATTTCATGAGTGGCATTCCCTTTTAAATTAAAACTCATTTAATTTCAAAGTTTCCATTGTAAGAATTTTTTGACACCTTTAGGGTTACCAGAACTATTCTGAGTTCTTGCCAAAGTAGAGTTACATAATCATAACTTTATCTTGGTCAAACTCCGAGGATCCTGGATCAAATATAAAAAACTCATAGGAGATGGAAGAGGAAAAAAAAAAAAAAACATTCTGTGCAAAATATTTAGCATAAGCCATTTTCAGAATCAAGAATGCATGAGTTCCTATGAAAAGTAAATGTCATTAGTACCTAATTTCTGGACTAGCAGATAATTCATTTCCCTTATTTTTTTCCGTCCACCTTTTGGCCATTATGATATTACTACTACTGCTCTCAAAATATTGCTAAGGGAGAGGAAAGCAATAAATCTCTATGGCATCTTGTTAGCAACTCGTGAGAAAGTTTAGCCCCACAGGAAACCAAAGCTCTCAGATACAATTAGATTTCCACCCAATCTGAAGAGCTCACTCAGTCAGTCAAGAGCTTGACCTGTATCTCTTTAGGATTTAGAGCACAACACGTCAGAAGTTTTAACTGAAATCCCAACGCACTGAAAACCTGTTCACCACAACTCAGTATAAAAAGTTGCATCATGTGATGAAAATAGCACTAGATTCTGAGTGAGGAAAGCCGGGCCGGGGGCTCTGCCTCTGCTAAGAACTTGATTCTTAATATTTGACAAGGGAAGATTCAGATCAAATACCCTTCACCCTTCATGACTATCGCAAATACAGTGAAACATTTTGTCAGTCTCAGGACTCCACAAGCCCTGCATCGGGTCTGCAGCAGTGACTTACAAACATGCAGATGCCTGTCTGTTCACCTCCACTCTCACCCTCACCACCAGCTTTAGCTTCCCAGAGAGCAGAGTGAGTTGTCCATTTTTATATTCTCAGCCTTGTGAACACTTGAACAGTGCTGAACACATAGAAGCCCTACCACAAATTATTGGATGAATGAATGGCCATGACTTATCACCCCATTTTATCCACTAACAATACCTTTTGTCTCTCCACATTCCTCCCAGCATGACTTCAAGACTTCTTTCCCTATATATTGTATTATAGTTGTTATCAGGATAGCAAGGGTTGGGCTGTCTCAGACTAGAAGGAAATCTAAGCATCACTTTAAGATAACAATTTCCCAGTCTAGAAGGTTTGAAAAAGGTGGGTTCCTAAATAAACTGAGCAATGATTCTCTTACTTTCCAGCAAAACAAATGCAGCAAACAACCAGAGCCATGTTTATCACTCCACATGCTCTTCTAGAACCTTGTCACCTCCTATCAAAAAGTAAAATCTACTGGGGCACAGGGCTCATCCCTATAATCCCAATATCCTGGGAGGCTGAGGCGGGAGGATCCAGGAGTTTGAGATCAACCTGGGAAACATAATGAGACTATATCTCTAAAAATGAAGAAAGAAGGAGGAGAAGAGAAAGGAAGGAAGGAAGGAAAGAAGGAAGGAAGAAAGGAAGGAAGGAAGGAAGGAAGGAAGGAAGGAAGGAAGGAAGGAAGGAAGGAAGGAGAGAGGGAGGGAGGGAAATTAGCTGGTCATAGTTGCATGCTCATAGTCCCAGCTATTAGGTAAGCTGAGGCAGGAAGATTGCTTGAGCCCAGGAGTTTGAAACTGTGGTGAGCTACGATTCACACCACTGCTGGCTCCTTGAAATAACACAGTACAGGGGAAATGATGCCATGTGACTTCCAAACTATTTCATAAGGGACAATCCAGCTTTCACCTGGATCCTTCTCATAACTCTTGCTCTTAGAAAACTTGCTTTCAGAACACAGCCACCATCTTGTGAGGAAGCCCAAACCATGCAGAGGTGGCCATGTGGGGAGGAAGCCACGCCCACAGCCTCTAGTCTCATCCAAGCTCCCAGTCACCCTTCAAACCTGTTTGAGGCATATGTGTCGCCTTAAAGCAGATCCTCCAGCCTTCAATCTAGCCATCCTGCCTGACACTGCAAGAAGCAGACACAAGCTTTCCTTGCTGAGCTCTGCCCAAATTACAGATTCATGAACAAAATAAATGATTGCTGTTCTTGAAAGCCACTAGGCTTTCAAATGATCTGTTACATGGCAATGCTCAGTTCATTTAGGAACCCACCTTTTGGGGTGGAATAATAAGTGTGATGGTGAGAACAAACCAGAAGGACTAATTTTGCTTTTGAATTCATGCAAAATAAAACCTGAAATCTGGATACATTTAAACACTTGCCATCTTAAAAATGTTTGTGATAATTAAAAAAGAAAAGAAAAACCAAAGTGAGTATAGATTTGCTTTTTAAGGGAGCCTTTGTTATGCAAAAGTATTTCCTGCTTTTCTGAACACCATTCCTTTTTATTTCTTTTTATAAACAATATTTATATTGTTTGCCCAGGTTTCATCTCTTATTTTCTAATACTTTTTAATTTCAGCCAGTGATAATCCATACACAATACTACTATTTGGCTTTCCTATCACTTCCCCAGGAAACGGTCTACACAGGCACTTGCTCTGCCTTTCAAATGATCACAATGTTTCACCAAGTGTCCCACTGCATGACATGGGCTTCTGTCTTCCCGTCTCTGATATGTTTCCACAACACCCACCTCTTGCCACCTTCTAGCAACCACTAAACCAATTTCACATCTTTCAGGCTGTGTTAAGGTAGAACATGACTTTGTGTCACTATATATGTGTATGTATATATATATATAAAAAAAAATTATGATAATTCCACCTGTATATAAATAAAATTTTCAGTGGCTGAATCAGCGGGGCACTGGTAAAATGACTCTCTGGAATAAACGCCTGATTTGAAGCATTTGCCAACTTCTGTATTGTGAGTGCTCCGGTCATGTTGATCCCAAGCTATCAAGTTGACATCAATGGGCTTATGTAATTCTTGAAAATTTAACAGTCAGCTCTGGCCAGCCAGTACAAGCCAGACCCAGCACACTGGTCGGCTTAAGGGAGGTAGAAAACCTAATCACCAGTGGGAGGGCTGAGAAGGGGAATTTGCTTCACAGGGACCCAGAGTGATGAAGGCTCTGTCTTGTTCAACACATAGTGTCCAAGGTCATTTTGATGTCAAAATTCACCCAGCAGGCAGGAAGGAGAATGGAGGGTCTCAAGGGAGGATTTTTTTAGGCCCCATCCTGGAAGCGATATATGTAACTTTCAGTCATATTCCATTTGCCAAAAATCCATTTATGGTTATACCTAACTTCCAGGGAGACCAGAAAATGCAGTCTAACTCTATGTCCTGGTAGAAAGGGAAACAGGTTTGTCCAACACTGGGCCAGTCTCTGCCATTCACACTCAGACCCAGTTCCAGCCCATCACTGTATCATGAATATCTTATCAAGTGTCTATGTCCAACACAGGCTCAGTAGCCACAGAGGAGGAAATTATGGTCAACGTGGTGTAAAGCATGGCCTAATACTGCCAGGAATTATACAACCATCGTAGCTGCAAGCATGAAGCAGACATAGCTCCAACTGGCACGTCCTGCCAGGTCCGTGGTACAGGCGACTTGTCCAGGTTAGAGTAACAAAACCACCAGCTTTCTGATCTGCTCATGTGACCTTGGACACCCAAGATGACAGGAAAAATATTAAACTTGGCATGCAGAGGAAGCTTTGTGACGAGTTCAAATCTTTAAAAGAAGACAGTTTGGGTTCAGGTGGTCAGAGAAGCTTACCCCTGCTTTGTCACCATCGGCTCTCTCTGGTCTAGACTCCTTTTGGGAAAAATAAAAATTATATATACCTAATTTGGATGGCACCTGTGGCTCAAAGGAGTAGGGCGCTGACCCCATATATTGAAAGTGGTGGGTTCAAACCTGGCCCTGGCCAAAAACTGCAAAAAAAAATTATACCTAATTCACAGAGTACCAATGAATAACTTAGATAATTATTAAAAATTACAGACATACAGTAGATAGTAAGTGTTACTTCCTTCTCCCTCTTGCCTAATAGGGAACATAGACAGACAACCTCTAGGAGACAAAGTTGGCTGCTGGCGAGCCTCCACGGACGTGCTTGGCACAGTGATTTTCAGCTGGTGTGCCACAGCACCCTAGGTGCCCTGAGAGGATCTCAGGTGTGCTGCGAAAAAAAATTTAAGATCGCTAATTAAATTATTTTTGAAGGAACTTCAAAAATACAGTAAGTATATTCTTTTTTTTACTTTTTTTTTCTTTTTTTATCAACATAATTTAAGTGTCCCATGGAAGTTAAACTACAAGTTCAAGTGAGTGTGAGATAAACAAAGGTTGAAAACACTGGCTTGGCACCTCTGTGTCCTGACATGGTCTACCACACACTGTCTTCTCTTTTCCTGAGAAAATTTCCATAGTCTTTCCATCTGGGTCCTACAGGGCTGTCTGCTCACCTGGGTAAAGTGTTTAGTAATTTTTGAGCATTTTGGAGACATTGTTATTGCCAAGATACTGGGAGGAGAGAGTCAGAGAGGCTCAATATCCTGCAATACCCAGGAAATCACACACAAGAAAAAGAATTACTCTGCCTGTAGTATTAACAGGACCTTCCACTATAAGGGATTATTTAATGATGAACATTCTTTAAAGCCTGATACTGAGGAAATGAAGGGGAAAGACTTGTCTGTGGCACTCTACAATGGCCACTCTTCTGCCTTTATCAAAAAGAGAAAGCCTTGTGCTTTTCTCTTTGACCAAGTGTCTGGATCTCCCTTCACCCCCAGCCTCACCCCAGGAGCCACTTTTCCAATGCATCTGACCTCATGAGCCAACTACATATAATAAACTCTGTGGGAATCATCCCATGGATTAAGGCCATTTCTTTCCACTTAAAAATGGTGATGATTGACCTGGGAAGCAATCATTAAGTCTGGGTCTGGATAAACACCAAGCAAGCTTGCACAATCAAATTTTTCATTACAGTGAAGTCAAAGTTAAAACTAATGACAAGTTGTGTCAAAAATAATGACACACAAAAACCCCTCACTCAAGTGTGTTTAGTTCAAAGACAGTCACTTATAAGTACAAAGCAGGCCTCCTATTCACTTGGATGTCATGAAATTACAAAGAGTATTCTGTTTAATTTGGAAAACTGTTAACTGATGCATATTTATATTTCTGTTTCAAAACTAGAGTGTTCAGTCTCTTCCCCTAAAGAGACTTTGAATTGATCAAAGATAAAGGATTGTCCTAATTCTCTTCACATGTAGACTATCTTTATAAAAGTTAGATCACGGAAGGGAACGTGTCTGTGATTATATAAAATTAAAATTCTTATGATGCTTACAATTTAAGATTTTTATCTTTTTGATGGAACTAATCACAAAGCATTTTATTTTCCCAGGTCAAGTCCCTTTTTCCACAGCACGGTTCTGAATCCGGGATGCAGCAGGTCACAAGTCTGCCTTTTATAATAGACATCTCAGGGACTAAAACTCCTCCAAGGATGAGCTTGAAAAGCACAGAAGGTTCTGGAGTGCAGCAGTCTGTTTTAAATCCTGTGTATTTACAGGCATTGGGCATCTGGCCCTCTGGCTCCAAATCAAGGAAGTTGCTTAAGAAAGAACTGGTTTGTCCCTTTAACCTTCACTCCTCAGACAGAGCTTACTTAAGTGTTTCACTCTTCAGATCCAGTTTTTGGCCCCTGGTTCTTGGGGGGCTCTCTAAACCCCCAGTTTCTCATCTTATGACCCCCAAAGGACCTCTCTGATTAGATGGAAGGAGCAGAGGAAGCTGGACCTAAGCGCTTTTCCATGAGCCTGAAATCTCTGTTGACAACTCCCCTACCTCTCAGCCAGGACATTGTGAATCAGCCAGGACTGATCTGATTTCCCCATTTGATGTGAATACCAGGACATAGGGTAGCCTGAGGCCTGGATAGAGATGCACAGAGCAGTTGTGAACTGAAGGTTCTTACCCTTGGGGATTAAAAGATACCTGGTAATTCTGCTGCCCAAAGCCCAAAGCACCAAACTATCAATGCAGACTTCCCCAAATTGGAAGGGAACTACCATTAAAAACATTATTAAAGATCTTCTTGACACGGTACAATAAAAAGCTCCCATGACACACACACCACCACCACCCCCACCACCCCAGTCAGAAGTAGGTGCTTTTCTACTTTCTGAAGCCCTTTTTCTTTAGAATTTAGAAACCATTCCTATAGGAGGGATGTCTCTGGTCTTACGCTCACTGAGTCCTTAACACAAACACCAACCCCAGTGCTGCCAGGTAAAGGGCTGGGAAATATTGGTTTTCTCTTCCATGCCAACAACTTGATTGGGAAGAGACTTATCTCAAGCACACTCTGCCTGGTACCTCACAACCAGCTATGAGACCTACGCTGTTTCTTTTTCTAGACAAGAAAACTTCCATAAGTGACCAAGGGTCAAAAAAAGAGGAATAGTTGAGTGAAGAGAGTAACCCAAATTGTCTGGCTTTGAGACCAGTGTTCCTGCCCTCCCTGACACTGACCTGGCTGCTCTCAAAGCCTCCATTTCTGGCCTCAGCACAGAGCACCCTCCCTGTCTGAGGTCCTGTTTACTGTGTGATCCTGGTGAGTTGACTGCAAGGAGTCAGCAAGCATTAACTTGCAACTAACGTGGTCTCATCAGCTTTAATCAGACAAATCTAAATAGGACACTAGAGTGGGTATCTATCTTAATTCAGCCTTCAGACCACAACTGGAGAGCATGTTGCTGCTGGTTCTTAGCCGGTCAATTCGTGGGTGGAAGCTGGCATCCTCCAGGAACCATGTCCTGCTTTACAATATTTAGCCTACATGCACGCCTTTAAATTACAGGAATTAAAATACAACATATTATATACCCAGGTCCGCACAATCAAAGGGAACCACCCTAATTATGCTTAGTCAAAAACGGCCCAGCTCTGTCCCGAATTGTTTAGGTAATTAAGGGTGAGCCAAAACTATTTGTTGGAATTACCCAGTGGCCCAAGATCTTTCTGTGCTCTGAGGACAAGCCCTATTAACTCAAGTCATTCTTTTGTGTACTATATACACTTTCATAATGTTTATCTTTACACGTTTATGTGAGTTTTCATAAAGCTGAGTTATGGCCCTGGGTTTTCATAAAGCTGAGTTATGGCCGTGGGTATTTCCAGTCTTAAATGGTTATTTCACAAACTGTAATTTCAACAATTACCACGTACATCACTGAAGTCTCTTACACTTTAAACAACCTGAAAATAAATAAAAGTTGTTGGATTCACTCTTCTGCCTGGAATATCGACTTCACGCATGTGCAGACTGCTGAAGGCAGGCAGAGAACGGCGCCTCCAGCGGCAGAGGGAGGAGACCCTCGTGGTTATTTCAGGGGTCTCGGTCATTCCTGTCATTATTCTTGCCACTTAGTCACAATTTCCTCCTTTCCCTGCAACTATGAATAAATCATTATGAACACGGTAACTCTGAGACACTAATATCTTTCCCATCCAAGGGAGGGGAGCCACAGACTAAGGTAAAAGTGAATGGACCCGCTCTGCCCTTCAATACAAATGCAGCGATGGGATGTATTAAACATTCTCCTCTGACTCTCTTTGTCATGATGTTTCCTGCATCATTTTTCCTTCTGCCGCTTGCCGCTTCACAGACAGCTAGAAGTCAGCTGCAGAGCATCTAGAGTAATCGGCTTTTAAATGTTTCACTGCCTCTTAATTGTGCGACATTGTCCCTCATTCTGTCCTGTGAATGCTCTGTGCTGCATGGTAGAGCCAAGTGGACAGCTCAGCAATTTGCCGTTGTCGCTTTACTGGACAAGCAAACTTTTCCTCTGTTATCCCTGCAGTTTAGAAAACAGGGCAGTACAAAATTGAGAGAAATCCTAACTTAGAGCGTACCCAGAACTGAAGTTCTAATTAAGCGTTTCTGTCCCAAACCATCAGAGCACCCTCCAAAACCAGCGACCAGTCTTGTCTCATTGTTTTGATCACCCCCAGGAATTCTTTTCAATGCTCCTCCCCACAAAAGCTCTCCATTTTTATGATTTTATAACCCAGTCATTAGAAATGTTTGAGACAGCATTACACCCTCAGGTTGCCTTGTGTGGCTATGAACTTCGTTTGATCACTGTTCCATCACTCCAACTTAACTGCTGCAGTTTACGACTGGTCCAGCTTTCTGTTTATTACGGTACCATCTAAAAGAGGAAAAAGAAAAGACAGCGGGGGCAGGAGCAGGGGAGATCTCCGCTGCCCAGGGGAAGTTTAAAAGAATGTGATGGCTTGTTAAAACATGACAGGACAAAGGTTGGGAGGGGGACCTCGGAAGACAGCAAACCAGAGCCTGGTACTGAACAACGCCTCGCTCCCCGCTGTGCGCTGTGAACACCAGTGACCTGGCATGTCCAGCAAGGCAAGGAGCGAATATTTCACTGTAAGAGTCATAGGCCCCCTGGTAGGCCACAGCATTGCTTTGTCTTACAAATATGTTCTCCCACAGAATCTGACCTGACAGGCGAGTTAGTAGGAGAAATGTTTAAACAAAAGCCTTGTGTGACAGAAAGAACACCTCGTGATTTTGGCCCACAGCTCCCATCACTCAGGTTCCTGGGGAGCACTTGGCTGCCTAATAAATCCGCTAGCATCAAAGCACAGGTAATCGGAAACGGAACAGGTCGGAAGACGCAGAGGCCGGCTCACGTCTGATGGGAGTGTGATGAAGTCAGACAAAAATCCACTTTCACCACACACGCAGACTGAAGTCACATTAACTGTCTGACTTGAACCCACAAAATGAAGAAAGTGTGAGAGCTGGGAATTCCAGATGACTTCTTGACCTTGACTCTTGCAACTTAATTTAAAATAGAAAAAAATATGTATATTTCTTCTTGATTGAAGAACAAGGAAAACAACAAGATGGCTTGAATTTACTCTGTTTGGGGGGACTTGAGCGTAGACTACAGAGGTTTGATGGGTTTTCTTAGAGGTCAGGGAGACTGGTAGGTTCTCTAGTCTTGTGGAAGAAGAGTCTCAGTGTTAGGCAAAAAATCAGACATGCTGAGTCCTCACCCCCTCAGGGGATCAAGTGTGAAATGGGAAGAAGTCAGAGCAGATCTCAAGGAAGAACATTCCACAGACTTACCCCCTTCATAAGGTTTCCCTTCCTGCTGATCTGAGGAGATGAAAAACAGAGAAATGATAAAATACAGAGAATGAATTGAACACTATCTAGCTGACGGGAACATTTATAAACCTGACTCAAACATAACAAAATTGATACACGTAAACAAAGACAATTGTATCCCTGTAATATTTGAATAAAAAAACAAAATGAATACAAAGAGATTACCCCCAGGTGGCTTCTCATACCCACTTTTTACATATCAAATGCAACCTTAAAAAGGAAGGGGAAGGGAGGGGGAGGTTTGGGTGCAGGGAGGGTAAGGGGTGGGGCCACATCTACGGTGCATCTTAGAATGGTGATTGCACTAATGTACACTATGATTTAACAATAAAAAATAAAAATAAAAAAGGAAAAAAAAAAGCAGGGAAGTATAGCTGAATGCAAAAAAAAAAAAAAATGTATCAACACAAAGTAAAAGGTATGCTTTTAATAATTTAGCAACCAAAGCCAGGTTAATATTAGGGCTATTCCAGGTAAATTTGGATTTATGGCTTCCCAACAGCTGACTAATGGGGTTAAGCACATTTGCACAAGTTTATTGGTTATTTGGGTATCCTTTCTGAGATTTCTTCTCTTGGGTTGTCTTTTTCTTACTGAGAATAGATCTTTACATAGGCTCCTTGCATGTATGTGTGTATGAGAGAGTGTGTGTATGTGTGTATATATGTATTTCTTCATAAACACTCATATATTTCCTTAAGAAAATACACCCTTATGAAATAAACTATATTAATAAAATACCACTTCTCTGTTTTTATATATTGAGGCTCAGCAGACTCATTGTGAAACACTCACAAATCAGTGCTCTAGAATGTTAAATCCACTCTCCTTTGCATCTAGAATGTATGGAGAAACTGTTAATCCATAGTGTAACATATTAAGACTTTTTTACTCAGAGTTCATTTTTCTCATTGAAAGGCTTTCTAATAATATTTGCCTGATTTGTTGTTATGCTTTGCTTTGTTTGGAATTAAAACATCATAGATATGGTTGAGAATTCCAGCATGTTATTCCCCAATCCCTTTCCATTTCTTCTCTCCCAGAGAAAATCCCTATAATGAATTCTGTTTATCATGTTCATACAGCTTTAATAATAATACAACTTAGATATGTTGTATCTGTAGTTATACATAGTAATGCTTTACTAAGTATAAATATATGTATGTATAGTATACATTTTGCATACTTTACATATAATAACTATTCTATGCTTCTTTCTGCTGAATAATCTTTTTTTTATATTTAACCACATTGGTATACATGGCTGTAATTATCTTTAAACTGGTAAGTTTAAACTGCACAAATATATCACAATTTACTCATCCTTTCATAAATAGAAATTGAGGTCATGAACTTCTTCTGTTTAAAAAAATGTAAATCACTGCAGTGGCTCACACGTATAATGTCAGCATTTGGGGAGCTAAGGTGGAGGATCATCTGAGGCCAATAAGATGAGACTAGACTGGGTAATAAAACAAGACCCTGCCTCTACAAAAAAAAAAAATTGAGAAAAAAAATAGTTGAGAATGGCGGGATGTATGCCTGTAGTCCTAGCTACTCAAGAGGCTGAGATTGGGGTGGGCAGCTGAGCCCAGGAGTTCAAGGCTGCAATGAGCTGTGATTGCATCACTGCACTGCAGACTGGGCAACAGTGAGACTCTAAATAAATAAATAATAAAGGGAAGAATCGCCATCTTTACAATACTGGATTGTCTTGGTCTCTCCATTTACTTTTCTCTGTTATGTCCTTTAAATTTTTGTGATTTTTCTTCTTGAAGAGTTTACACATAATTTACTAGGTTTATGTCTAGCTACCTTCTATTTTTGGTTGTCATTGTAGAAAGGACCTTTCGATTTGTTCTCTTTTTTATTTGTTATATAAATGCTACCAATATTTTTATGTTGATCTCACAGCCAACAGATTTATTAAGCTCTTTGATTATTTCTATGAATTCACCTATAAATTCCTTTGTTCTTCTAAGTAATCAATCCTACCATCTGCAAGTAGGGATGGATTTAATCTCTTCCTTTTTGATTCTTTTATCTTTTATACATCTTTTTTCTCTGACTAGAACCACTACAAAGTTAAAAAGAAATGCCAACTAAGGACCCCTTGATCTTCTCCTGACCTTAATCAGCATGTTTTAAAGTCTCATCGTTAAGTACAACATTTAATGTAAATGCCCAGTAGACACATCTTATCGGGAAAGGAAATATCCTTCTATCCCTATTTTATAATATTTCTAATCAAGAATTGTTATTGAGTTTTATCAAATGTTTTGCATCAGTAGAAGGTCATTTTGATTTTTTTATCTAATCTATTAATGTATGTACTTTATAAAAGATTTTTAGATAATAAAAGATGCTTATATTCCTGGCCATGGCTTTGGTTTAGCTTTTACTACTGGAATCAGCTTATTTGGGGATTTATTTTTTAATTTGAACTTTCATAAATAAGTCAATTACTCTAAAACTTTCTTTTCTATGCTGCTCTCGCTCTAGGTTAAGTGTGAACATTCTAATAGGGTCAAAATATTCAAAATATGAGCGAAGTAGGTTTCTCTTTTTTCTTTTATTCCATGAAACTATTTGTATATTATAAAAGTATCTGTTATTGAACATTTTGCTAAAAAGTTGTCCACAAAATCATTCAGGCCTGTTGAGAAGACTGTTGACTTTACATTGAACATCTACAGTGATTTAAATTTAACCAGCTTTTCTATTTCCTTTTACATGAATTTTAATAATTGATATGTACATATGTGCATGTGTATTTTGTGTGTTTATATATATATATATATATTTTTTTTTTTTTTTTTTTTTTTTTGAGGCAAGGTCTCCCTATATTGCTCAGGCTGGTATCAAACTCCTACTCTCAAGTGATCTTCCCGCCTCAGCTTCCCAAAGTGCTGAGATTACAGACATGAATCACCGCTTTAGTTCTTTAGTTCTTTTTTCTTTAGTTCTTTAGTTCTTAAGAAATTGTAATTTTACCAAATTTTTCCAAATTTTACCAAAATTTTCAAACTTACTGACACAAAGCTGTTCATGGATATTCCCTTTTATTTGTGACATAATATGGTAACTGTGATCATTTCCTTTTTTGTTCCTAAGAGCATAATGATTAAAAAGCACAGATTCCCCAGAATCAGACTTCCTAAAATCAAATGGCCTATTTACTAATTGTGTTGCCTTGAGAATATTATCTAGCTATGCTTCATTTTTTAATGATGATCTGGTTTAGTGTGGGGGTTTTTTTGTTTGTCTTGTTTTGTTTTGAGACAGAGCCTCACTATGTTGCCCTCAGTAGAGTGCTGTAGCATTACAGCTCACAGCAACCTCCAACTCCAGGACTCAAGAGATTCTCCTTCCTCTACCTCCCAAGTAGCTGGGACTACAGGCACCTGCCACAGGTCCCGGCTATTTTTTCTTTTCTTTTCTTTTTTTTTTCTTTTTTTGGTTGCAGCCATCCTTGTTGTTTGGTGGGCCTGGGCTGGATTCGAACCCGCCAGCTCAGGTGTATGTGGCTGGCGCCTTAGCAGAGCCACAGGTGCCAAGCCAACATTTTTAACAGGTTATAAGATTTCTGCAAAAATTTTTTGCTAAAAAAGTATTTTCTTACAGAAGAAAAATGATTCAAAAACTCACCATAGTCAGCTAGAATCTCCAGTTCCAGAAAATACAAATTTTTCGGTAAAAATTCCCTCTAAGAATGCTGTAGTTTGTATTTTAGGCACATTTCACCTACCAGGAGAAGGTGAAGGTGTCTACCACCTTGACTCACAACCTCCGAAGGAGAGAGCATGCCAACACTACGTGTGGTTTGACACTAAACAAGGGCCACAGGAGAAGTCTCAGCCTCATAGAACCAAACTCATGCCGTTTCTCATTCATGAGTGTAGCACTCTCTCACTTTCAAGTTCATCTCTAGGACTGGGTTCACATCTCAGCAAGGGGCTCACCACTGACAAGCACAATCACCATGGGAAGGTTATTCGGCCTCAGTTTCCACGTAGAAATGGGGATATCAATAATACCTACTTTATAGCATATCCGTGAAGATTAAGAAGGATGGTGTGTGTAATAACAGAGTGTGGCATGCAGTAAGCACTTAATAAATGTTACCGGCTATCTTTATCATCATCATTGCTAATCAGGGCTTCTGCCACCTGCCTGTGTGGTTGGTGATGGGCTCCAGGCCCTGGAAAAGAAACCAGCAGAGCAGGCGAGAACTCAGCTAATGAGGGAGTAGCGCTGTGGGTGACCTTGAGTAGAAGTCAGGCACCTGGGAGCAAGAAGGAGGGGAAGACAGAGACTGGATGGGGAAACCGGGGCGGAAAATTGGAAGCTTAGTTTTCAGAGCTGGAGCGCCGAGTCTCAAAGCAGGACCAGCAGACATGGGGACTTGACACTGAGCCTCCCACTCTGGGGCAGGCTTCCTTAACGAGTGAGCTTAGAGATCAGGACAGGGCTGGGCTTGCAGCGGGTGGGGAGCAGCTCCAGAAGACAACAGAGGGCAGAGATGAAAGGGGATGACCTCCAGGGGAACCTGAGGAAGATGCACACGCTCTCTGTTGCTTCCTCCCCTGCCCAATGCACTCATCCAGCAACTGGACTCGACTTTCCAGGAGTGACAGAACAATGGATGTTCTGTATTTCCCCACCCACCCCCCGGGGACACATGTCACAGGATTTCAGATCAAGTTTTACAATAATGAACAACAATGAAAATGTGGTTACACCAGACTTCTGCTCCCCCCAAAATGCTATGTCTTCCAGACATGATACATTCATGAGTGGACATCAGAAATTCATTTCAGGGCGTGTATTTACTTGATTCTGTGCCCACAGGAAAGCCTGCTATTTGCTTAAAGTCAAAAGTTTTGAAGAGTTCCAAGGACATAAGCATTTCTCTGAGAAGGTCCTATGTCTTTAATAGAGGGGGGTTTGTAAACAGCCCCGGGCAAACGCCTGGTACTCCAGAATGCCAGGCTTTCCTTATGAAGTGTCAGCCTGGTTGTGTCAAGTCCTCAAGACAGACTTCAACATAATTATCCCTGGCATGATACTATTTCATCTCAATACCATATATAGCTTTGAGTTTAGGCTCAGAGGCGAGCATACAAATAGTTTGGGGCCCAAGAAGAGCGTGTGATTACAAAAACCACTCCCTTACACCTTTTAACTTTTTTACAATTCCCCAGAACAAATACATAGTGGTTTTCTGGCTGTTTAGCCAGAAACCTGGTGCCCCCTAAGCTACCCTGGCGCAACCTCTGAAAATTTTTAAGATGAGCTGAAGTCAAGGAAAAACTGATCTGGGTAATTAAAAGACCCATAAACAAAATATCACTTACCATAATGACTTGAAACCCTTCAGCAAAACTATTGTAAATCATGCTTTAGGGAGAACAAAATAACAAAATATTATAGCAAGTAAATGCTTTACTGCATTAAAGGCCATCTAAGCACTGAAGACTTTCTCAATTGTACTTCTATAATTTCCTTTCCCTTTTTTTTTTTTTTTTTTTTTGAGACACAGTCTCACTCTGTTGGCCATGCTAGAGTTCTGCAGTCTCGTAGTTCACAACGACCTCAAACTCTTGGGCTTAAATGATCCTCTTGCCTCAACCTCCCACATAGCTGGAACTACAAATGCCTGGCTAATTTTTCAATTTTTAGTATAGACAGGGTCTCACTCTTGCTCAGGCTGGTCTGGAACTCCTAAGCTCAAGTGATCCACCCACTTCGGCCTCCCAGAGTGCCAGGATTATAGGCATTAGCCACCATGCCTGGCTATTTCTATAATTTCTCATAATCCTTTGCTATTTTTCACTGGACAAAAGCCCTACGAAGTGGGTCTTTGAAACAATGACCCTTGTTACAGAGTAGGGTCAAAGACATAACAACAAATTAAAGTGGGACCTGGTGCACAATCCAGAGAAAACACCCTGTCTGCTATACACCATGTACATGCACACACATGTACACACACAATTACATACTCTCCCCTCTTTTCTCCACTGAGCTGAGTATATTGGCTTGGCTAACAAGGACGAGCTCTTGAGAAGGAAGAAAGAGTGTGGTCTTTGTGGAGCAGAGGAAGGAGCAGGAGAGATGACAGGAGGAAACAGCAAGGGCGCTTTTCTTGCCAGAAGCTGGAGTTTATGTTCAAATACTAGGAAAGTCTAACACCCCCACCCACTGAAAGGATCCCTCACAGTCCACAGGCCTTTCAAAAATTTATCTTTATATCCAACATTGCTTGGGGTCACCAATGGCTGCCAATCCACTGCTGGGTGGACCTCAGCCAATACAAAATTTAGAAGGGTGAGGCCAGCGTGGATCTCACTTGTGACTAATGTGGAGAAAAACCTTCCCAAATCACTAACCTCCTCAATGATGTCAAACAGGAAAATCGCCAGTGACAGAAATACCTGAACTGGGTTTGGGAGGCTTGCAAGGGAGCAGTAAAACCAGCATTCATAAGACCATTCTCTGCTAACCCTTTTATCTGGCTATATTATGAGATAGCTACATTGTTTTATAGTTTGATTACTTAACTCTGAAAAGGGACCAGACCCGTGTATTCCATTAGAAAGTACCAAAAGTTACAGATTCCCTCAAGAAGTAAGCTAACCCCAAGCCCTGCTCAGGAAATGACAACTCTAATAGCATTTTGGACCAGTCAAATCACATGCCAAAATCCCCTATATGTAGGTTATAATATTCTCCATCTGTCTTTTTGGAGGGTCAGAACTGCCCAAAGTGAAGGAATTTCTGGTACTATCAAATTAAAGAACCAGACTTCCTAAGTGAAATTATAACAATTCCTTGCACTTGCATTAGGCAATTTTATTCATTCAACAAATAGTATTAAGTGGGATACAAAAGAGAGGAAGACCTTCTCCTGCCCCTTCCAGAACGATCAACTTGATGTGAAATGTTGCACACAGAAAAGAAAGCGGAAAACTATGGAGCTGAGTAGAAGAGGAAGGAGAGGCTGGTAGGAAACACGCTGGGGAGTGTGGAGCCCAAACTTCCCAAGCAGCTGCCAAAACCTTCATAGCCGCAGGTGTCATCGCCAATTTTACAGATGAGGAGACTAAGAACTAGAGAGGTAAAGTGTCTCACCCAAGTCAAACACATTATTCTAAAGGGGGTCTTGGTCACATGACACCATACAGCTTTTAGGCATGTAATTTTTTATCCCTAAAGCAATAATTCATTGAATGGGACACAGAAGACTAGAAAGAACTGATGTAGTTTTCAAAAGTCCCTAACTTAATCTCAGGGACTAGTCTTAAAAACAGCAAGAATTTGATTCAATAATTTTAAGCCTCTATTTCAGTCTTACCGTTTAACCTCGTAAAATTATGAGCCTGGTTCAAATCCCCTTTGAAGAAATCACTGGGGATTCCATCTCCTTATCTGAGGATATTTTCTATTAGTATGAACTGCAGTTGGCCCTTAACATTCACAAAAGCTAACATCATGAGAAATTTTGCAAATATCACAAAAGCTAACATATTCACCAATAATTCAGCAGCACATAATTTTCTCTATAAAATGTAGTCTTTTATTCACCCTTTCAGTTAAAGAAACATTTTGCTGATAGCCTGCTACATAAGCCACGCAATAAACTATAACCAGACAACTTAAGTGACCCCTTTCCTGCAAAAAATAAGACACCTGGGTTGAGATGAGATAGCAAGAAGTCAACTAGGCTCACTCACCGGTAACATGACTCATCAAAGTATCAGCATCATTCACATGCATCCAAATCCCTGCTGCAGCAAAATTATAAATACTACATGGCATGGATTTTAGGTCATTGGTGTGTGGTTGAAACCACAATGTTAAATCTGTAAATGCCCTGGGTCCCTACATCTGTCACTGGAGTCTTGGATTCGAATGCTCTTGGGCTGTGTGGCACCAGGTCCATCACTTGACCTCCCTTAGTTCACTCATCACAAAGGCTAGAGTTAAAGGAAATGATCTCTAAGATTTCTCCTGGCTCTAAATAATGATTCCATGTTGTCTAACTGAAGCTTCAGAGTTGTAAACTTTAACCTGCCAGGCATTTATTCGTCAGAATGTACACATTATCACCTCGATTCACTTTCATAAGCCATATATTTTTATGCTTTTCAGGAAATCATCTCTTTCACTCTGTCTCTATCATGCAGCTATAATTCTAGAAGGCAAGTGTTCACGATTGTAACAGAGAGGCAACAGTGGCAGCAGCCATTAGCAATCAAGACGATAAACACCCCTGTTTCTGTGAAACCAAGTAGCCAAAATATATATTTTTATAATCAAACTGTAGTAAGGGCTTTGTGGAGTGTGAGTTACTCACTTCTTCAGTCTATAGAAATTCAAAAGCTATTTTAAAATAGCCTGGCCCTTTGACCATGGTGTCATCATCTTTCTCTCCCCCTGCTTATAATTGCTTTTAAGTGTGTGAGTGCAATCTAACTCTAGATCATTATTTCCCAGAGTAGTCCCATGATCACTGTTACAGGTTTGCTACTAGCTGCTCTGTGACGCCTTTCTCGAGCTTGCATAATAGTCGTGATAAGACTGCTGCTGATGATTAATATTCATGGGCTGCCCACAATCTGTCTACAAAACTGCATGTGCCAGGCAAGCCTTCCAGCATCACTGGAGACAATATGCTTCGCAGAGCAGAACAGCCAGCCACAAATGCTGCAGTCACATTCAAAGGTTACGGGAAAGCACTCATGACAAGCTGGGCCTTCTGCGAACCCAGTGCAGCTCACAGACGTGGGCCTTACGTTTTTCTTCTTTTTCTTTCTCTCTCTCTCTCTTTTTTTTTTTTTTTTTTTTAACTTAGTTGCCAACATTTACAAACTGGGATATGCAACATTTTAAAAATTTGTCTTTCTTGTTTTATTTGAATCAGAAGATCTGGCAACAATAAGACCCATGTTTCTGCACGCTAATGATTGACGGGACTTTGCTAGCCCCTTAGATGGGCTTTCTCAGCTCCTTACTCCAAATCTGACTATGTTAGAAAACTCATACAAGTGAAATCATGCCGTGTTTGTCCTTCTGTGACTGGCTTACTTCACTCTGCATAAGGTCTCCAAAGCTCACCCATGAATTTCCTTCCTTTCTAAGGCTGCATAGTATTCCCATGTTATGTATATAGCACATTTGCTTCAGCCATTTATCTGTTGATGGACACATCTTCGCTATTGTGAATAGTGCTGCAATGGACATAGGTGTGTTAATGTCTTTTTGAAATGTGGATTTCAATTCTTTTTGGATAAATACCCCAGAAGCAGAATTGCTGGATTATACAGTGGCTCTATTTTTTTTTTTTTTTTTTTTTTTTTTTTTTTTTAGCAACCCGGATCCTGTTCTCCACAGCAGCTAACCATTTTGCATTCCCATGAAAACAGCATAATGGTGTAAAATGACTTTTAAGTAATCTTTTTGGAAGACATATGAACACCACGGCCTATGTTAACTCAGAGGAACATTTCCCTCCCGTGGTTAGCACAGAGTAGGCATGCAGAAATGTTTGGTGGACCAACATGAACTGAATATGAAAAACAAGAGGGAAATCAGATGCCCATGGTTAGCATTTTGTGGCCTTCAGAAACAAAGTGGGAAATAACCAATTTCTAATCAGATTGTAACGAGGATAGGGGTTCCTTTGCCATGTTGGTATCGGGGGGCAATGTCTTGTTGCCCTCCACCCACATCTGACATGCTGTGCACTAAAGGACATTAAACTAGTGGTCTCTCTTAAACTTCTGACATTCTTCAGTCAACACCAGTTTCAGAACCTTATTGGCAGCAACAAGAGCCTGGGGAGTTGGGACTGTATTTATCAACTGCTCCCTAGAACAAGCAGCACCTGCTATATCATGGGAAACTAAGGGAAGTGTTCCAAGCTACTCTCCCCTGACTTACTGATGGGACCCACTTGGCTCCAAGTTCTACAGGCCTATCACTGTCATGGTTCCCATAGCTGAGTGCAAGCAAGGGTGAATATGTGTGCATACACACTCACAAGCGCTGATGTATGCACCCGCAAGAATGAGACAGTGGCTCAGAGCCGGGCATTCGATGCGCTGCTCATATCCCTCCAGCCATCATGAAGTTTCCAGAAAGGGGGTAGTACGTTTATTACCTACTCTGTGAGCCAGAAATGTAAGTCTAGTAAAATCTCCATATTTGTAATGAACATTGAATATAGATACAACATCTCTCTGGGGCCCTATTTCTTCATCTGTAAAAAGACAGGACCACTAGTGATTTTCAAATATTTTAGTGAGAAAAAATGGCAGAACAATTTTTCTGTAATGAAATCCTATGTAGACTACAATATATGAAACAAATTTGATGGGTTCTTGCTGAAAGAGATGGAGCCTTCTTTCCTGTTCCCTTCCCCTGTACCCATATGCGGGAAACTCTGAAACCCACTGCACTACATGAGCTCAAAGTCTCCCGGACCCCCTAACCTTCTATGACTCTATAAGCTAAACTTGTTCATGGATATTAATAGATGGAATAAAGGATGTACCACAGCCAAGGGGTGTCCAACCTGCAGTCCACAGGCCACAGGCAGATGATTTGAAGCCTGTTTTGCTTATCTATGGTATCAGAAATGGTGAAAATTATGCAGGGACCTTTTTTTTTTTATCCTCATTGGCTTTCGTATTCAATGTGTAGCCCAAGACAACTTTTCTTCCAGTGTGCAACAGAAAACAAACTAACAAAAAAAAAAAAAGGGATTGACACCCCTGCTGGTAACATCCTTTAGCTGCTATACTCAGGGTGTTAGCAGGAAGCTTCCTCTGACTTTTCATAGAAAGTGTTACAGCTTTCAGGCTTTTGTCCAATGGAGGACGTGTTTCAGCTCACTTATCCTTCTGCCAAAGGCAGGGGATAAGGTAGGCCTTCAGAGGCAGGCCTTCCTGCCACCAGAGCGTGGGGAGAACACAGAACTCAGAGAGCTGGGTCCCCAGCTGGGAGAGCACAGGGAGATGGGACGGACAGCAGAGCCCAGAAGGGGCAACACAGAGACAGTATGTCACGTAAAATACTACCTTATCAAGACATTTCTGCCTTTGCTTGTACCACTCACATATTCACCTATTTCCTATGAAAACTAAGACAATGTAAGGGGAGCCCATACATGCTTAATGTCCAATCTGAATCTCTGACCTTCAAAGTTAGGAGAGAAGAGGGCGTGCCTTCATTTCCATAGAAAAACCTAAAAATTTTGCCTTCTGTTTACCCAAACATATAGAGAATAGAGGGTCACCTGAGCATACCACATTAACATAAAGAGTCTAATAATTTTTTTTTTCTCAAATGGAAAAATTACTCTTGAAATATCACTGAATACTCCCTTTTTCTGACAATAGCTTCAACCTGAAAAAATGAGATAGCTGAGCATGTTCTTTTCAAGAACACACTTGAGTAGAGACTTTTAAATATAAAACCATCTTCAAGTAAAAAATGAATTCTGCATAAATTATTCATTCCACATTCTGAAATGTATTATATGTGCAAAGTAGAATAAATTTAGTAATTATATTCCAGATCTGCCTTTTTATAAACAGATACCATTTTCCGAGATTCCCCTTTAGTCCGTGGAAAATTAAAATGTGAATTTCTAATGGTAAAAATGTTGGAGTGGAATTTTTGCTATCCTTCAAAACATGGTTTTTTGCACACTAAAAACTAAGAAAAATGCAAATTGTACTGTATACTGCAGTGGACTAATAATCAAAATAATTTAACTGCAAATAGTGTCATTAAAGTAATGACAGATTCTTCCATCTAGAAATTGCACTGTTGTCTTTGCACTGCTGCTCTCCTTATCTGCTTAATAAGAATTCCTAATCATTCACTTTGAAAAATGCTGTACTTTAAAAGAATAACAAACAGAGGATATCATTAATGATTAAAAGAAAATGGGGGGATTTTGAAGATGCTCCTTGACTTTGAAGTATAATTGCAAAGACCTAAAAAGCAATAACACTGGTTTTATAAAGACTCCCAAGCAAGTTATTTTCTGCTCACTTTTCCCTTAATTTAATATTTTACAACCTTTCTAACTTACTTGATAGAACTTTTCAAAAAGTTGCCCTGAAATAAGTTTCAGATTATGGATTTGCAGAACACCCCAACACACAGGAAGTAGAGTTTGGGGGTTGTCGTGACAATAAACAGACTGAAGGTGTCACACCAAGCCTCCATCCTGCCGCCCGCTGGATTGGCCCTTCCAGCATAGGTGCCGGAAATAGCATTGACGTCCCTGCTGATGGTACCTGCTATTAAAGGAAACTTCCAAACTCACAAAAATAATAGTATGAAATATATTATCCAAAAACAATTGTTCTGCACTCCCCAGGTTGCCTGGCTGGACAGCAGCACCTGTGTCCAGCATCAATGATGGTCAGTCTAGAGAAAGTCCAGAGAATAGGTGAGTTAATGGCACTTGGTTGTGCTTAATGTGGTGAATTAATTCCCTCCAACTGGTTGTTTATCCTCAGGAAATGTCCTGATTCTCAATCACCATTTTCTAAATCTTAGAACAGATTATCTCTCTTAAAACCTTTTAGCTGACAATATACATGGACATATTTATGTGGTTTGGGGGAGATATGTTGCCAAATTTTTCCAGATCTAGGAAAAAAAAATCTCTGTTCTCTCCTCCCATCTTTCTGCCACCAACAAAGAATTCACAGTAAATCTCATCAGTTACACTTGATAACTCCAAAGGAATACATGTTCTGATAGTTACTGGTTTCTGCTTTGTGGTGTGTGTGTGTGTGTGTGTGTGTTGGCTCTGTTTCTTGTCAAGGTGATTGCTCATATACCATAGATATTATTCTCACCAATTTGCATAGCTTTTCTTATTCAGGACATATGCTGTGATGAGATGTTCCTTCTCACAGGATAATGTTAGAGAAGCTTATGAATCCTTACCATTTCTACTGACTATCTTACAAGAATCCATTTGGGGGAATTCATGAGCCTAAAAAAGACTATGGAAAATGTAATAAAGAACAAGTTAAGACTTTCCCAAGATTTCTAAAAACATATCAAACTTTACATCAAAAAATTTGACAGTTTCTACTCTGTAATTTTTAAAATGTTTACTATAAACATCATTAAGAATAGACTTTTCTTCTTTTCCCTCCAAAGGCACTTTCTGTTTTTGGTAGATGTCATTGGCACCAATCAGCATGTTCATGTTTAAGGTGTTTTGAATGTTGTGGGGTTAGAGTCTGAGACTGAGATTTCTAGGAAGCCAAAAATGGTTCAGAAGAACATAATAGTAAATCATCGGTATGGTCTACTCCATTAGGAGACTCCTCTGAAGCACCTCCTTCCAGCTACCTCCTGTTCAACCTTCACTGACAAATTCTCATTGGCTTAGACCCACCTTTGTTGAAATAATTCTGTCTTGTCTGCATCTAAAAAATAAACAGTGGCCTTGTTTCATATAATTCTTTCCTTTTTACTTATATGCACATAATTAGACATGTGCCATTTGCCTCATTTCTGAGAAGTTTTGCAGAGAAAGAAGAATATTCCCTGAGAAACCAGGCAGCTTGCAGGATTACAGAGGAAATGTTTTCCTAAAGGGTCCTCAGAAGAGTCCAAACATGAAACCCAGCAAATGGTACCTTGATCAGAATTCCCAAGCTCAGCTGTCTAGTCCTTTGGCACAATAGTACTGCCAGCAAAGAGAGGAAGCCCAACAAAAAGCCATCAGTGAATGGTAAAGGAATCTTCCTTGAGCCCCAGAATAAACCTCACGCTGATTAGCTACTTTGGTCTTGGGCCAGCTGACTCGGCCATGGAACATGCTGGGGCTGACTGTCGCCTGCACGCCTGCAAGGGGGTGGGGGGGGGGGCTGTTCTGTTCATCCAGTGCTTTTTTGGAAACACTGTAGCCAAGAGGTAAAGTGTCAAAATGCCTTCCTAAAATAGATGGTGCTCCTGCCAAGGATAAATGCGTGCAAACCAGGGCTTCAGTGCCAGGGCTTTAGACAGTTGTTGGAAGCATCTGTTCAAATCTCAAAGAGGCATGAATATCAGTCCTGATGGGTGTGAGTGTTCTGGCGAGCCGTCCTCCTACAGGAGCATACGAGTTAATTGTAGTTATCAGAGATTACTCCACGTTCACACAGCAGCAACCCAGTTACCAGGTCTTCAGCACTTCTGTTCACAGGGAAAGTAGTCCTGAATGACCATGGTTGTGGGAACACACGAAGCTTGCCAAAAACAGTTTAAAGAAAAAAAGTACAGCTGACTGATTATTATATTTGGTTCTCAAGCTCCAAAAAAGCCTCTGCTAATAAGAAAAGATTATGTTCAAAGTTGCAATCAAAAAACCTCGAAGCATAGACTATGTCCCACCATATGAAAGACTCAGTGGAAGGGAAACTTTTCCCCAAGTATTGCACAATGGTAATCAGAGCCCAATATACAATGCTGCTCACTGAATCCACGGCAAGATCGCCCTGGTGACCTACGGGTGAGGATGAACCACGGCAAGATCACCCTGGTGACCTACAGGTGAGGATGAACCACGGCAAGATCGCCCTGGTGACCTACAGGTGAGGATGAACCATGGCAAGATCGTCCTAGTGACCAACAGTTGAGGATAAACCACGGCAAGATCTCCCTGGTGACCTACAGGTGAGGATGAACCACGGCAAGATCGTCCTGGTGACCTACAGGTGAGGATGAACCACGGCAAGATCGTCCTGGTGACCTAAAGGTGAGGATGAACCATGGCAAGATTACCCTGATGACCTACAGGTGAGGATGAACCACGGCAAGATCGCCCTGGTGACCTACAGGTGACGATCAACCACGGCAAGATCGTCCTGGTGACCTACAGGTGAGGATGAACCACGGCAAGATCGTCCTGATGACCTACAGGTGAGGATGAACCATGGCAAGATCGCACTGGTGACCTACAGGTGAGGATCAACCACGGCAAGATCATCCTGGTGACCTACAGGTGAGGATTAACCAGGGCAAGATCATCCTGGTGACCTAAAGGTGAGGATGAACCACGGCAAGATCGCCCTGGGGACCTACAGGTGAGGATGAACCACGGCAACTTCGCCCTGGTGACCTACAGGTGAGGATGAATCACGGCAAGATCGCCCTGGTGACCTACAGGTGAGGATGAACCACGGCAAGATCTGCCTGATGACCTACAGGTGAGGATGAACCATGGCAAGATCGTCCTGGTGACCTACAGGTGAGGATGAACCACGGCAAGTCATCCTGGTGACCTACAGGTGAGGATGAACCATGGCAAGATCGCCCAGATGAACCATGGCAAGATCGCCCTGGTGACCTACAGGTGAGGATAAAGCTATGCATTAGAATGCTGAAACATACAATTGCTCAAAGTTAAAGTCACTGCCTGTGACAGTGACACAAAGGGACAATTTACGGAAGTCAAGCTTCATTTTTAACACAAATTAATTGTGGTGGGACAGGCACATAGGACCCAGCTAGCACAGCTTCCTTTCTTCCACCTTGGCCCCAGCCTTACTTTGAGGAAACTGAGGAAATGAAAAACCAAGAGATTTGCCACTGTCACACAGCTAGCTGGGGCCACAGCCAGAACGAGAACCCAGGTTTGCTAACTCCTGTCTTACGGTTCTAATCAACCTCCAGATACTAGACATGACACCAATATTGTTCTAGCTTTTACTGTGAACTTCTCACACATAAAACTGTTCTGTAAAGTAATCCCCAGGCCCAGTCGCAGTAATAAATCAATTAACAGTTTTCATGTGTATAACATGGATAACCAGCCATTCTATAAAGTTAGCCTAATGAGAAAAGAAAATGGAACACTGATACCAAAATATTTTTTCACACAGAAATCTGAGATTAAGGTGAAGATAAAACCATTCTTAGAATATTACAAGATCTTACCATTTTTTTCAGCTTTACGTTTGAGAAGATAAAAGGAATTTCAAAAAGTGTGACAGGTGGCAGGTATTGAAATCATAGTAGTACAGTCCTGGAAATTTAGGATTGCTAGATAGGGAGGAGGTCTAGTTTTTCTTCCAAACCCATTGTTCAACCCCCAAATCACAGGGAATGAAGCCATATCTCACTAATACCATCCCAAAACAACCCACAGGGTGAAGGAAAGGGTGCCAGGTCATTCCCCCCCACGTGTAATCTCATCCAAGCCACAGAAAAGACCAAACAGAACAGGTCAAAAAACTCTAAATGTAGCAGATTTGACAGAATTGGGGTAAGCTCAGATTTTAACTAAAATTGGAAAGCAAATCAACAACATGGAATTGCAAACCTGGTATTCGCTGCCATCTGATGCCATCATGACCGTGATACAGAGAAGTGCTTTAAAGATGGGGATGTGTGGAGCCAGCATGCATTCCACGTGAACATGAACTTGAACGTGGCTGCTCTAGGCAAAGCTGTGAAGTTTGCTTTGCCTTTCCATACATCTTCCGTCTTAAGGGGCCTCTTTCCCTCTCAGGGAAATCACTCTCACTGGGAATCACAACCCTCATCTCCAGCCTGGTTTTTCAGGGTCCTCAAACCTGCCACTGGTTCAGTCTCTGAAGCAGGCCCAGCATCTTCCTCTGTGTCACAACTTAGCTTCTCTTCGTCCTACTTGCTGTGACCCCCACTTATGGAAAGATGCTGACAGAGATCTCATGTGGCTTACTAAGGACGAAAGGAGATTTAGTGCTGTATTGACAGCGTTCTAAAGTTAGGAAAACGGTGGCAAATTCTCCCACGAAAATGGCCAGGTATTTGCCAGTAACTGTCAACTCTCAAAAACCAGAATAGGGAGGTGGGTTTGGCACAGTGGCTCACACCTGTAATCCTAGCAGTCTGGCTGAGGTAGGAGGATCACTTGAGTCCAGGAGTTCAAGATCAGCCTGAACAAGTGCTAGAACCTCTCTCTACAAAAAAATAGAAAAATTAGCCAGGCATGGTGGCTCATGCCTGTAGTCCCAGCTACTAGAAAGCTGAGGCAGAGAATTACATGTGGTTGTGATTGTGGTTGCTGCAAGCTATGATGATGCCATTCCTCTCCAGCCTGGGTGACAGAGCAAGACTGTCTCAAAAGAAAACAAACAAACAAACAAAAAAAAAAAAAAAAAAAAAAAAAAAACAGAGGAAGGGAAGCAAAGCAATTTTGTAGCAAAGGTCCCAAAAGTTAAAAAGAGAAGGTCACAAAAATCAGAAACCAGGTCAGAAAAAAAAGAGGGGGAAAGGGATGGAGAAAGTGGATGATTTTACCTTTCCTGCATCTAATGGAGTCTAAGGCCATTGCACAAGCATTAGCTCCTTTCAGCAGGGAAGCAGAAGGGCAGGGAGTCAAAGGTTCAGCGTCAGACCTCGTGAGTGTGAATCTGGTTCTACCACTTAGAAGTTGAGTGCCCCTGGCCAGATTGCTTCACCCTCTAAGCCCCAATTTCCTCATCTGTATTTCACAGGATTGTTTTGGGGACCACACGAGCTAATGACTGTGAGGTGCTGGGTGCAGAGCCTTGCATGGAGTAGGTCTGTGCAGTGTCAGGTTATTACTCCTATGCTTTTTACAGTAGCCGTCCTCGTCATCACAGCCAGCCTGAGCACACTTGCTCTGCAGACAGCAGGAGCGGGAAACCGTGTACTGCAGGCTTTGCCATCCCACCGAGCTAAGCGTAACTACTCAGCTGTCACTTACTGTGTGTCTCCAAACAAGTCATTTAACCTCTCTGAGCTTCCTCGGTTTCCTCATCTGGAAGTAGAAGTAAAACTACACACCTCCTACGGTTCCTGCAGAGATTGAACACAACCAAGTCTGGTACACAGGGACTCGCAACAATTACCAGCAGCTCGTCGTGTGGCAGTGGCTGCAGTAGTGTTCCTTCATGAGTGTGTGTGCCTCAAATGACTCGTCACAACCCAAAGACCTTCACCCATCACTTCCCAGCTCAAATGTCACCTCATGCCTGGGCTTACCCTTCAAAGTCAGTCTCTCCACACGTAACTTTATTTACTTCATTGCAATCATCACAATCTTTAATGGGTGGGTCTACTTGTTCATATCTTTCTCTCTTTACTGAAATGTAAATGCACTGAGAGGAAGGCTCTTTTTCTATCTTGTGTATCCTAGAGCAGAGTTGGGCTAATAGAAGACATTTATAAAATATCTGAGGAATGCAAAAAGGAAAACCAAGGGCACTTACATGTTCCTAAGAACAACACTATTATAGTCCAGTTCGGGGGTTGAGGGAAGCAGGAAGAGGGAGGGGGAGGATGCATGGCAGAAGGAGGGAGGGCAGGAGGCAGGATCTCACCTAATATGCACATTGTGAGGGTGTATAACACACCCCCCCGGGTGAGGGGCTCTTTGCAAATGCAACTTTACCCTGGAAGTGAGAACAATATAACCTAAATATTATACCCTCACATTAATTTAAATAAAGTTCTAAAAAATAAAATAAAATACTGAATCTCTGGAGTTGAAGAACGTTAGAAAGAAAGAAAGAAAGAAAGAAAGAAAGAAAGAAAGAAAGAAAGAAAGAAAGATGGATGCTGATGAAAAAATTCTTTCTAGCTTCCTTTAATTATATGGTTAGACTGTCTGATACCCAGAGACAGGAACTATGTCTATCTACATTACTCCTTGTCACACACACCCAGCACAGTACGCTCAGAGGTAACGTCTGTTAAGTGAATGAGTGTACGGATTCTACAAGCTGGCCCCCGTGGCCCTCATGAAACTGTTCCGAAGGGATTCCTGCAGTATCAGTGGAAGGCTGTCCAGGCCAGTCACATGTCTGCTTCATGACTATAGGCTGTGGGTCTCAAAGTTTGCTGCGCGTAGGTGTCACCTAGGGACATTATCAGGCTCTGTATTCTTGGTTCCCAGGATTAGTAGGATTTCCCAGATGTCTCTGGTGTAGGACCACACTCTGAGGCACGTTCTTTGAAGTGTCCACCTCCAGAGGTGGCTTGGATGATGTAGTGTCTTCTCTCAGAGGGGGATGAGACGATCTGCTTGGGGAGATAAGACCATTGGCCTTTGGAGAGCAATGCAAGGCATATTCAAGGGGTGAAACAAGCGGAGGAATGCGTAAGCACTTGGGGAGTTCTAGGTTTTAGGTTTGCTCTTGAGTTTCAGAAGAAGAGGAGAAAAGGCCATTCTCCTATTAGGCTAGACTAAAACTAAAAATGATACCCTTGTATATCAAGCTGCTTGACTGAGCAGTGAGTGACCAGTACCACTGACATACTCAACACCCCCCCCCAAAAAAAAGTGTCCTGATACAGATTTTATAAGACAGCACAGGGCTAATCTTGAAGAAAGGTGAAGGTTATTAGGAGCCCATGAAGGCCCTGGTGACCTTTGCTTTCCATCAACCCATGAATGAATTAACAAACTGTGGCATATGTATACCAGGGAATATTATCCAGACCTGAGAAAAGATGGAGACTTTGCATCTTTTATGTTTACCTGGATGGAGTTGAAATACATTCTTCTTAGTAAAGTATCTCAAAATGGAAAAAGAAAAGTCCAATGTGCTCAATACTAATATGAAACCAATATATAAACAATTACAGTTCCTTCCTCAGACAGTTTTGTTCAGTTCTAAAGTCTCCCATCACGGATGCAATTTGCAGTTTAAAGGGGTTAGAGGGAGCAAGGAGCTTGAAAACGTACTGAATGAAGAATAAGGAGGCTGAAGTCCCTGTTGGTCGAAGCAAGCTTTGTGATCTTGGGTAAGTCCCCAACATACATGATTTTCAAGATTATTCTTTGTGGGTACACCTATGGTAAGTGCTTTTCAGTATGTAAAAACTAAGTTCAATAAAAAGAAAAATACCACCCAGGGGGAAAAAAAAGAAAAGAAAACCTCTGTCCTCATTTCAGAAGTCTGAGCCCTTCCCATGACCTTACTCAACAGAGGTATAGCTAAAGGAGTTTCTGGAAAAATTAGCTAATGGTGATTTCTTTTTTAAGAACTGGGGTCTTGCTCTGTTGCCCAGGCTGCAGGAGTGCAGTGCCATCATCATAACTCATTCTATCTGTGAGCTGAGCTCAGGGGAACCTCCTGGACAGTGTATTCTTTAAAAATACAAATGACAAAGCAAAACAACTTTGAAAATCCCATTTTCTAGCTTGTTTTCAAGAGCTGGGTGAATGTGGCAGACGTGGAATCAGGATGGATACTTAAGAATTACATAAAGAGAAGATGACAGATTTGAGGGGGAGAAGCTAACAAGTTCTTACTTCATTAGAAGAAAAACTGTCAGTTCAATTAGTATTTATTTCACTTCCGTGGGAGGTAGGACATGGCTGTGTGCAATCAACATACTGAAGGAGAGGTTTTATTTCATACATTAAGTAAAGTCAAGCTAATTAGCAATGTGCTCACTTCCTTCCAAAACTGTACCATGCTGTGGCACATAATACATTACAAGATATGTCATATTCCACAATTGGAAAGTCCCTTATCAGCTCCAAGAACGTTGCCACCCGACCTCAAAGCTTTTACTTACAGGGAAAATCACCTTAAAAATCACATCCAAATCTTTTCCTCTGTGTCTAGTCATCGCACCTCATTTTGCACAGTTAAAACATGAGCCACAACGAGGATGAGGGTGGGCTTCCTCACTCTGCAGGGTTTTTTTAGTTGGTTATTTTAAAGACATTTAATCCACATGAGAGAAAGGAAATAGACAATGTTGAAAGTTTGTCTGGTCAATGTGAAATGTTGGCAAAATTCCACTCTCAGCTCTGCAGGATTCTGAAAAGATGAGCTCATGTATTTAGTGTAGGATTTAACCTTCGCTTCTGTCCCCTAAGGGATTCTTCCATTCATGGAGTTCCTTCTGAAATCAGGACAGCAGATGAGTTTGGGCAACAATACCTTAAGAATGTATGCAGGTGAAAGTGGGCGGTGTTGAATAATCAGCTTGTTAGGTATTCTCAGGATTATCCTGGAGCTGGTTATGTCTGGCTTGGTGGAACATTAGGTTAAAACAGGTCAGTTCAGACAACTCCACATAGTTGCCCTGTAATTTGAAAATAATGTCAGTCTCCCTGCTGGATACTCAAACAGCAGAGGAGGAAGAGGTGGATTAGCCATTCTGTAGAGGACCCAAGTCAGCACAAGGAACTGTGAGCCTCACGGCGGGGACTGAAACCTCAGAAGAGGCTGGCAGGGTTATATTAGAGTTGAACAAAAACAAAGAAAGGAGGAATATATACATGTATGTTAACCTAGACTCCAGAGGAGATGTTTAAAAATCAGAGGAAAGAGCCCATGGGGGATGTAAACTATAAAAAGAAATGTATCTCAAGAAACTCTAAAAATTGCAATCTCTACTTAAAAAAAAAAAAAAAAAGACAACTGAGTGATCTTGAGGTAAAGAAAGAACTGAATTAAAGACTGTGACTGCACAGGCTGCTTTCTGATGAGCTCCAAGTTTAGAAGAACTTGGACGTGAGCAGTCTGGCTGATTCCACAGCCTGGCTCATGCTCGCCCTGCGGGAAGGCTCCCTGTCATCCTGCACCTTCACAACGCAACTAAGGGCATTCATATATCAAGCCATGACATGTCATTTCACCCTTACTGTGACTCTGCAAAAGATTGTTCTCTCTGGTCCAAATGTTAGACAGGTGAGATTGAGAAGGATGGAAATTGCCTTAAATCACATAGTTCATGGGCAGCAGAGATTCCTATGGGTATATTTATGTTGTGTTTTAAACAACCTCTAAGAAAAGTGTCCTGGGGAGATGACATAATGTTTGCAGAGGACAATAATGATGAGAATTAAGACTTATTGTACATTTTCCATCAACCCATGAATGAATTAACAAACTGTGGCATAGTATACCTTGGAGTCTTATTCAACCATAAGAAAAGATGGAGACTTTACATCTTTTATGTTTACCTGGATAGAGTTGAAATACATTCTTCTTAATAAAGTATCTCATGAGTGGGAAAAAAAATCCAGTGTACTCAATACTAATATGAAACCAATATATAAACAATTACATGTCTACACGAAAGATAAAACACAAATGTAGTCTAACAAGGGGGAAGAAAGAGAAGCAGAGGGGAGGGGAAAGGGGGAGGGAGACTGATGAGAGGAGGGAGGACAATTGGTGGATCTCACCTAACGCGCACAATGTAAGGGTGTTCGGCACCCCCCCTGGGTGATGGGCTTAACTACCACTTGAACTTTACCTCGGAAATGAGAACAATGTAACCGAAAAATTTGTACCCTCATACTAATTTGAATTTTTTTTTTAAAAAGACTTATAGTGCATTTTACCTTGTATATTTTATCTCTGCATGTCTATCTATGTATAATCCTCTATACGTTATCTCACTTAATCCTCCAACAATTTATGCAGTAGGAACTTTTATTAATTACCCCATTTTACACACAGGGAAACTGATGAAATAACCTACCCAGGGCTACACAGGCAGGATTCTGAGCCCATGCTTTTAAGCAGTAGGTTATAAAGCCTTGTAGAAAAAAACCAATGCTGCTCAATTCCTCTTTACCTTCAATTAGTCATTCAACAAAGATTTGTTAACCACCCGCCAGAAGCCCAGCACTTTTTCTAAGCATTAGAGACACAGCACTGAGCAAAACAAACAGCACAGACAAGTAAAAAGGTCCTGCTGTCGTGAAGCTTAAATTCTTGTGAGAGAGTCAGGTAAAACCCAAGTTAACGTAAAATATATATTATGTTAGACAGTGACAGCACTAAGGACAAAAATAAAGCAGAGAAGCAAAAAGAAAGTGCATAAAGAAGAATGAAATTTAAGATAGATGTCTGCAAAAGGTTTCCCTGAAACATTTGAATGAAGACCTAAAGGAAAGGAAGGCCTGAGCAGTGTGGATATCTGGACAGAGAACAATTTGGGTATGAGAATAGCAAGTGCAAAGGTCCTGAGTCAGCAGCCTGTCTGCTGGATTCAAGGAGGCAGTGTGACTGCAACAGGAGAGAGGAAGGGTGGTGCAACAGAGGCAAAAGCATAGCTGTAGGTACAAGTAACAGAGAGAGAGATCGTATAAGGTTTTGCAAGTCATGGATCGGGCATTGGTTTTTATCAAAGTGATCTGGGAAACCATTGCATGGTAATGGCTTGTATATTAGAAAGATTACTCTGACTTCTGGGTGGAATATAAAACAGAACAATGGTTAAAAAAAAAAAAAAAAAAGTGGGGAGACCAGTCAGGAGGCTGTTAGAAGTATCCCAGGAGCAATTGAAGGTCCATCGAAGGTGATTGCAGTGGAGGAGGTGAGGAATGATCAGCTTCTAGATATATTTTAAAGGCAGAGCTAATAAATAGGATTGGCTGATGGTACAATAAATAAATCAGGAACTCCAAGGTGTGGGGCTGATCAACTAAAGGAATGAAATCGCCATTGTAGAAAGAGGGAAGACCACATGGTAGCAGGTTATTTGGGGGAGAGATGCATATCGGGTACTCAGTCTGATCTCGGGCAATGTTGATCCTATTTGATAAGCGAGTGGAGATGCTGAATAGTCAGTTGGTATGAAAGGCAAGTATGAAGTTCTGGAGAGTGTCTGGGCTGAAGATACAGATCTAGGAATCATCACAGGGAAATGTTACTTGAAGTGATGAGACTGGATAAAATGGAATCGTGAGACAGAAGGAGAACAGGACCAGGGACTGACCCTGGGGCAGCCCGAGATTTAGAGACTAAAGATCAGGAAGAACCTGTAGAGTAGAAATGATCAGCTTCTGGATATATTTATTATACATATTATATATTTATTATCTATATGTACATTATATATATACTGTGCAAAGTATGTTAAAGGAAACCAGAAGAGTGTGGAGTCCTCAAAGCTGAGTGAAAAAATATTACAAGGAAGAGAGACCAACCTCCTCTGTTGAAAACCTCTAACAGACCAAGGAGAGAAAGATTGATCCTTTAATCACCGAATTTAGAAATGTGGGTGTCACTGGTGACCTTGGCAAGAAAAGTGGAGTGGAAAGGTGAAGGACTGGCCCCAGCCATGGAGACCTGGAGGACATGCACCACATTTGAGGAGTCTTCCCATGAAAAAGAAGAGAAAAACAGAACAGGAAATGCAGAAGGAAATGGGGTGTCTGGAGGACTGTGTCTAAGGCGAAGGCAATAACACCTTCAATGATCCAGTGGAAAGGCATCATCTGGTGATGAAGAAAAGCTCCTGTCTAACATCCTGGCTGAGGTGAGATCAAGGCGAGCTGGTGCCCAAGTGGTGGGAATGCAAGTAAATAGCGGGCGCAGCACACGGACGCAGACAGAGGGGGCAGTTAGGAGGGCTGGGAGGAGCTGGGGAGGCTCCCTGGCAATGGCTTCAGTTTCCTTGCTGAAGTGGAAATCAAGGTCATCAGCCAAAACTGAGTGAGCGAGGAAGAGGAAATGAAATCATTATCTAGGAAGATAGAAAACTGGGCACAATAAGGAAATAAGGTGCAATGCTGCACAGAGTTCTGGCTCACTTAAAGCTGGTGATCACGAATTTACAGTGAGAACAGGCAGCACAGTTAGGTTTTATATTTTCTTTAGCCATGTCTGAAAGGGACAAAAGAGGCCAAAACCTTTTCCCAGAGAGGACATATTTTCCTAATTCTTCCACCCAGAGGGGTTGCCTCTGGTATGTGACGAAGTCCTGATGGGGGTGAAGGATTGCTGCAGGAAGTGGGCTCTAAAGATGGAGAAGGTGGTCTGTGAGCTGAATGTTTGAAAGGAAGATTCTGGAAAGACTCAAGATAAGGGTGAGAGCAAGGTCTGCTTGTAGAAGTTGTCAAAATCAAAATGGAGTCACTAGCATTTAAAAAACAAACAAAAAAAACTCTGACACATGGAGCCAGGGAAGGCCATGGACCGAGATTGTCACACCTGTATGCTTCATCACAAGAACTATCACAAAAGACTCTGTGCAAACCACAACCTTACACAAAGGCCATCCTGACCTACACTTCCTCAAGGACACCTTCCCAACCTGTCCAACTTCAAATTATTACAGAGCTGATTTCTGCCCCCAGGAGTCCTCTCCAGAAGCCAGCACTGGTGCAGTAAGGCAGTGTCCTGGGAACCTCTCTAGGGACCATTTTACAATTATTTAGTAATTTTTTCTGCTGATGTTTGGAGTACACTTTCTCCATAACCACAAACACTTATTCCAAAAACAGCCCAGTATCGAGGGAGTCACAAAAAAGGAAAAGTGACCTATGCCTGGGGAACCACTAGCTAAGCAGCATGGTCATTTGGTACCTCCTGATCCTATAAGCAAAGAATTGAACTGCATAAAAATAGGTTCAGAACAAGCAGTCACAAATACCAGATAGAATAACTTCTATCCCCATCACTGCATACATGGGGCATGGGCGAGAGAGAAAGGGAAAAATAAAACCATTACTCCAAACATTTCATTGAAAGAGACAAAAACATCCTTTTCCTCCTTCCCTAGTGGATTTTCCTTCAGTCCCAGGGGTGACCCCACAGCACTGCCTCTTGGATGTTCACCAACCCTAGATACTGGATCTAAAAACTACTTGTCAACAAATGGGCAAAAGAGCAAGGTCAAGGGGTAGAATTTTGAGATCTCCTATCAATAACAGAAAGAAGGAGGAGGTTTTCTTTTCTAATCCTTTAAGACAACACATATTTTTCCTTGTCCCCAGGGACCATGGCCACCTGAGAGTAGCGTGTGCTTTGCCTCACCTGTCTTTCTATGTGGTGTCTGACTTTGCAAAGCTCTGGTGACAGCTCCCTTGCTGGAGTTAACACAGCACCTACACCTCTGACCCCAGGAGGACACAGCTTAATGAGTCAATAAGGGCTAACCTTCAGGAGCTATTAAGTCCCAGAGAGCAGAGGCTGAGAAACATCTGTCTCCTCTGCTTGATGGGGGTGTCACACGTGGGACACGTTTTCCTGGCTCCAGGAGTAAGCCATGCAGCTAATAAGCTGAATTCCGGTGAAAGGGAAGTCTGCGAGTCTCTGATAGAAAGCGCTCTCTTTCTGTCACTCAGTCTCAGTGTTATACCCTTAAGTGAAGGAAAAAAGCAAGTATTTGTTTATTCTGCCTGCTCGGGAAAAGGAACAGGTTAAAGTTTTCAGTGGTATTCTGTGGGAGGTTTGTTTGTGGAATTTTCTCTTAGCGTCATTAAATTCATGGCTACCATTTACTGAGTTCTGACTGTGGACTAGGAACTATAATGAGCACTTCAGATGCACTTTCTCCCACAATCCTCACACTGCCAAATAGAAGCCAAATGTTCTTGGTGCCGTTTAAATGATGAGCAAGCTGAGATTCAGCCCAAGGCTACGGCTGTGTCCTTAACTACCCTGGGAGTCAGAGAACCCAGGGTGATCTGACCCCAGCACCTCTTAGTCATTATTGAGAAGGGACACCAAGAAAGGGGCTTCAAGAGGAGTGGGAGGAAAACCTGGCCTGCTGACCCAGAAGTATGGCTGGCCAATAAGAATGGGGGCTGGAGGTAACCTAGGTAACCAATGACCAATAGAAAGAGATGATCGTCAATGACCAATAGAAAGGGGGAATACTGCCTGGAGGCAGAGACAGCCAATGAAAAACTTACAACCAATTTCAAACAGAGAGGGTATTTATGGCCCTGCCCTGGCCTTTCTCCCCTTTTCTCCATCATAGGAGGAGCCCACTTAGAGCTCTAACTTTCTCCTAATTCTTAAATAAAATCTTTGTCACCCTGAAACTTGTGCAGCTTACATTGCTCTGTACTAGTGCTGCCTGCACTGCTCCAGTTTTATTTCCAGTTTCCATTCATTTTTACTTTCACTTACCGTGGTGCTTTGGTTGAACTTTCTAGCTCAGCTCAGTAATTGAACCAAGTCAACTGGGTTCAGGAAATCCCAACAATTATGATACTATTAGATAAAGGATGCCCACGGTGAAGACAACAGTCAACCACCCTAACCTGAGCACCAACCCCTACTTCATGCTAAATGTTCTGTGATCAACTCCAGTAAAAATTATCTGGCAGTTTTTCATTTCTGCATACTACATACTTAATTTACTGGGGAAAAAAACAAAACAAAACAAAACACTATTGTCTGACTTTTGGGTTTGATTATCAGCTCATATGAAGTCCCTCTCCCCAGCACCTAAGCTAATGATAGTATTTGTAGTTGTCAGTAGGCTAATCTACCGCTCTATAGGAAGTCATAATTGCTCTCAGTTGCTACTTTAAACAAGTCTCCAGGCTCATTTCTAGATCATTGCCAATTCATTTTTAAGAAGTCTTCAAAAATAGGGAAAACTCCAGAAGACCAAAGATAGAAAAGTATTAACTTGATACTAAGTATTATCTATGATAATAAAAATTTCAGATCAGTTTTTAAGAGCTGTGGTATTTAGTGGACAAGATAGATTAAATGGGGGGGTGGAGACAAGATGGCGGACTGAAGCCAGCTTTTCACAGAGGCTCCCGTCCAGAAGGAGAGTTAAAGGATGGAAATTTAGTAAGTAACCTGGAGGATTCGAGCTATACCAGGAGAGAAAGTTGGAGATCGCACATCAACACCACTGAGGCGAG